>JAODAF010094317.1:0-10894 GCA_027574765.1 Molpadia intermedia | reverse complement strand
CCCCCCCTATTGAAAAATCATGGATACGCACCTGAATTACATGGGCATGTAAATACTATATACTAGCATCACCATAACAAGTTGTGGTTGTGAAGTTTTCATGTTTTAAGAATTAATATTATGATCTATGCTTTAAAAACAATACAATTCATATACCCATCATGGTTATATATTTAATGCAGCCGCGCTTGATTGTGACATGTGCAACCAAAACAATCTACTACAACTGCCAACCAATATGCCAGGTATGGTACCTATCCAATATAATGGTTCTTGAGTTGTCGTGTTAACAAACTCTCCCAGTAACCAAGAATCGAAAAAATATTAGTAAAGGTCATTCAATATGTTTTAGCCATTTAGTTTCCCTAAATTAGAATAACATTAGTGTGTGTCAACATTAACCCAGAGCAATTTATGGTGACGTTATGTCATTTACCATGGTAACAATATATATATTGATTGTTTTCAGGTGTAAGTTCAAGATAAAAGGATGTAACCTCATAAAACAAAGGTTATACTATAACCTAGTACGTCTAGACAATATTCTGTACTGCTTATAGGCTACATATTTATTACCGAAAAGTGTGCGTATTTTACAATGATACCAACCTTTGTTACATTACATTTACAACAAAATAAAGATTACGTAACAACTATACTGTAAAACCCGTGTTTAGGAATTAAACACTTTTCTAAACACATTATTGCCTTCACTTTGTAAACATCTTACATTGAGTTCAAAAGATCATGTATGGTCTCTCAGACTGCAATCAATACTCATTGTGTCCTTGGAATATTGAGCTTAGCCTCATTTAGATAATTAATGTCAGGGCAAATCAGCAATAGATTTAGTTAAGCAAGAATGCTGTTTATATTGAGGTGAAGTGGAAAGACAGCCCGGACTCCTTCCCATCACTTATTGATTCCTGGCTTCATTGAGTGGAGGGTCTAAATATATATAGGCTACTTCAGTAGATAGTCGGCCGTTATGTTAATATTTAAGTGGATTATTTCCAATAGAGCAATATATATAAGTAGCGTTATCAAACTTACCTTACAAAAAATCCGATATAAAAATTTATAGCATATAGATTACTTCTTATAGAAATTAACATAATACTGTAGGCTTTTGGGGTTTATGCAGGAATTTCAGAAAATATGCTATGGGTTTTTAGCAAATCCCATAAGATAATTTCCAAGTGTTTTGAAAATTCCTGTTTTTTTTAATTAAAAATCCAACATGATGCTATATAGATTGGGTTTGGAAATTTCTTACGAGATACTGCACAATTCTTACAGGATGTAACAAGTACATGAGGGGTTTATTGAAAACCCATAGGAAATATAACCAGTTCCTCAAAGAGGCTCATATTTCCTACAGCATCAAACACAATCTTGTAGGATTTACTGGTTTCAGAAAAAATGATTTGATATGACTCGGTAGGGAAATCAAATCCTGGCCTAGCTAGCTAGGATATATCTCATGAAAATATAATTTTACCTGTAAAATTTAACAAGATATATTCCCTTCTGAGATTGAAATCCCATGGAAAATAATTCCTCTCAAAAAAATTCCACAAGAATATCTCAAAAAATATGTTTAGGTGACAATTAAATGTGGGAAGGAAAATAAAACTATTTCCAGAAATATAACAATGGATTCAGGAAGGGAATGCATCTTATATTGCACAAATGATTGAGACTATTAATTAATTAATTTATAAATTGATGGGAAATTTAACTTCAAGTATTGGAGTACAGCTTATGGTATTATGAGGTATATCATATCAGATCACTTACACAGATTTCCCCCAAAAATAAACTGACAGAGGGTTACACAGCCTGTTCAAAGTTGTAAACTGCATAATTTCTAGTAACGTCAAGTTGTCAATATGTGTGTGTATATTGGCCCAATGGTCAACCTTGGGTATATAGCTTATTAATCGTACTAAAGATTAACGAAGATACGCCTAGAGTTGTTAAACACTTCACCAGGTATATATTCAAATAACACAATATACAGGAAGTCACATCTGGGTGGACTAGTGCTTCCATCTAGTACAGTATAGATAGCAGATATATAGCTAGTAATTATTGGCATAGCATATATTCACACACAGTATATATTCTTAAAGTTAAAATTGTACTTTTAGGGTAAGCTGAGTAATTCCTTTAATACACCTGCTTCAATATTGATAGACATTGGACAATACTAAAAGAGAGGGGAAGGGCTTCCAAATGCACTCAAAATAAAACAGAAACAATTCAACTTACCAATAAAGAGAACCAAGTGATGAATAAGGAAACTATAACAGAGAAACACCAGCACGGACACAAAATACTACACTGTAGCACAATTATATAAGCAAAACACAATGAAGGATACAGAATGAGTCTATTCCGTTATGTTTTAAAAGAAGAAATGATAATCAAGAGTACATTAAAAGGAGCTCTGTGATTGGTGGAGTGTAAATTTTGCAAAAAGCATCGTGGAACAGTATTCGCTAATGTGTACTAGTTTCTATATAACCAATTTGCAAAATATTACATGTCCGGTTAGGGTAGCGCGCCAAAAAAGGGTAGTGGACGTCCTAGAGATACACAAATGGAATAATCTCCCTGGATGCCGGTAAATGATGTGTCACAGCATACTAAAAAGTGTTTTGCTTGAGTTGTGCTAGTTACGCAGAGTATTTCGGTAAAATTGGTGCCAAAAAAAAAGGATACAGAATAATGATGTTACAAACAAAAATGTGTCATGTGGGCTGATAATTGTAGAGGTGAACTTCCAGAAATGCAATAAAAACAAATTTATATGGGGTGCTTAGATAAGTATGTAATGTATAATTGTGTTAGTTTTGATCGGTATTTTACTAGAAATAAATACTAAACTAACGTAACCATGGTAGCTTTAGGGTAAAACATGGATTTGATATTCTAATACTGATAATGAGACAGTTAAATGTTCATTGTGTCGGTAAATGGTAGACAAATTATTGATAAATAATCCCAAAGTACGTTAGTTACACAAGTTTCATGTGGTGTTGACGTCATATGGCTTAACGTGTTTTATCACGTGGGTATGTAATACCTTGGATGGATCCGACTGAAAGCGGCTAAGGGGATACAATAATTAGCACAACCAGGGTGAGAAGGTGCCAAATTTTAAGCTTGATTTTAGAAGACAATAGTAAACGTTACGAGTTAAGGTGTAAACCAGGTTGTACTTTAAAGTAATTACGATATGACAGATGTATCCCGAATATATATGAGTAAATATCGTTTTAGTTTAAAGTTAAAAAACTATTTTTTTCTCCTAAACGAACAATATGAAATGTCCTTTATATAATTATCGGCTATACATTTTTTAATTGTTCTTTCGTTCACATGGTCATTCGATCCCTTATGCGAGTGTTTTGTTCCTACGTTCCCATGGTTATTCTATATAACGAAATTCCACCCCCTTCTCTGAAGATTTTAAAGTAGAATAATTTTCCATGTGTTTTTTTTTAAATTATTTATATACCCACACTCAACTTTATAAACCTGTATAAGAAAGAATACATAATACAAAACATACTCAGGCTGACGGACAGACCAATCCGAACTAGACGCATGTAAGGACTTTTCAACCCCTATCGGTGAAGAATCTTAACCAGCTCAAAGTCATAGCTACATTATACATATACAATTCCATGTGGTTGGATGGGTGAACATTTCGGGGTAAAGCATGGGTGACCTTAGTCAACCAAAAAACTGTACGATGCTGTCATCACCGGTGGGTTAAGAGGGCGGCTTAAATAAAACTTGTGGATCGCCGAGAATACAAAGTCTATTCGTCTATGCCGCCCCACATCAACAATTGTGAAGAAAAATGAAGTTTAAAGGAAATGGCAGACGTTCATGCAACACGGTGTTTACAGTGAAACTGTGTAGCCGTAGGTATGATACGATTTTGGCGGTGTTTGGTTACATATATATGGTAAATAGAGGAAAGTTTGTATGTAAATATGGGGTGAGAAATCAGACTGGTTGCCGCGTTAAGGAGGTGTGACCTTGTATAAAACAAGACATATATCATATTGGTGGGCTATAAGATGTTAAACGAGAAGTATATTCTCAAACCTCATCAGTAGCAGGGAATAGTTTTGGTGGTTGAGGTAGCGGCGTACACAAATATACAATTTAACTCCAGGTATTTAACTCTACCTAGTCATATTGAATAAATCGCTGTGTTAATCATTAATGCAAAATGTCGGCAAAGATAGTAACCAGAGACCAATCGATCACAATGTCGTGTATAGTTGGTTTCATTCCAAAGTGAAATCGGCTCGACTTAATTAATGTTACCAAATCAAGGCTAACATCTTCAAATTGCTGTACAGGCAAGGAACCACGGAGCCCATTTGGCTCTTGTTATGCATACGCAACATGTTTGAAAAACGTGGCAACAATGTATGATATTATATATACGTAGTTTAGAGAGGCTTTGAAAGTAAATTTTAAGGTCGCGTGTTAGGTGTCTATATGTTTATTAAAGGTTGTAAGTTCGGTAATGGTAAACAGAATAGGGCGTCTTCTTTATATATATGCCCGGTTATAATTTGATTAGAAGGACTGAGTCTGCTATTTCGGGTGAAGAATCAGAACCCATTGCTACTCCTACGGTTTGTATGTATATAGTATTGATTATGAAGTTTAAGTTTAGGAACTGTTATAATCGTTCTCGTTCTTGTTATATTGTTTCAACGTGAGGAATGTTTGTGTACCTGCCGGTTAGGTCTATTGTGGTAAGGAGGACAGTCATTTCAAATTTTCCACTTGTATATAGAGAGAAATGCTGAAGATAAACTTTGCAAATAGTTAGGCATTCTTTTGACAAATATGGTTGATTATGTTATCACATCTTTTCAGTTATTTACTTATATTGAAAAGTTGAACATGATATTGGTGTATAAAACACATATTTGTAAACCAAGAAATGCAAACAGCTTTAATGAAGATTGTAAAATTAAAAGTCAAGCTTATATATATGACAAAGCCAAACTATAGACTGTCAGAAAATCTTACAATAAGAATTTAGGATACATCAGTACCAGTATAATGAAGGTATTGTATCTTATCTTAAAAACGATTCAAACAATTTTACAAAAGTTTGGTATTATTTAAACATATAGTATAGAAGTGAACCTATTAAAATATATTTCTAGAAACTTTTGCACAACATTTCAAAAACTTGAATAAAGCAAATCATAATGACAATCCTGTTGTAATTAATTTTATTTATAATCCAAACCCTATATTAAATGCTCCATTTTGTGCGATGTACAGTAAGCATGTGGCCGAGACAAAATTCGTACGTATTGAATAATCCTAAAATATTCTAAAGAGTACATTAATGATCTTGTTACATTCTTATCTAAATATTACAATGGGTTAACAACAACTACTGAAGTGGTACATCAATCTCTTGACTCTGATGATATAAAAGTTTATGTGAAATTGTATTTACTGCTTTATGCAGATGACATTATCGTTTTAGCCGAATCAGTGCAGGAACTTCAAGTTGGATTTACTGCCTTTTATCTGTACTGCCCTACCTGGTCCATAAAAGTGAATGTGTCTAAATCTAACAAACATTATTTATAGAGTACTGTTCTCTCTGGATGAGAAAGGAATTTACAGTCACACTTGTATAACGTGTATCAAGTTAGATTATTGCAACATGTTAAATATTTGGGAGCAGCAACATGCACCAAATGATTATTGGTTGTAAGGTAATGCTAACTAAAATAAACTTGCAACATGTCGCTGTTAAACGTTGTTCAAATTTGCCAATAGAACGTAATACACATGACATGTACAGGACAGCCTTGGTTGACCGTAAATGCTTCCTCGGTAATGTAAATGTTGTTGGTGATGGATACTCTTACTTTTTTCAATGTCATTTTTTGCCTAAAAGCAACGAATATTGTATTGTGCCATTCCAGCTTCCTGATACTCGACTTGCCACAAGCATACAATCCCGGTAGTGGTAGCATAGAATTACTACTCTATCTCATATAGCAATTACAATACATCACACATTTCACAATAACTAAAGAAGCACAAACCAAATCATTAGACAAAATAACAAAGCACAAGTTAACTAAAATTCAACTTCAATTCTTCACAAGTCCATACGCTCAATGGGTTTGATCTTTCTTTTAGACTTTCTAGAGTGAAATAGGTGTGGGTTTGGTGTTATGTTAGTGTTGAGGGTGTTGTTAACACCATCATGGGGTTTGAGCCATGACACAATAACCACTAACCGATAACCGAATCATTTGTGGCTTTTATGTAGTCCCTAAGAATAAACGAGCAGGCGTCTCCTTCGTTGACTCTTTCTTTTTTATATTTAAATATTCTGTTAGCTCAGAGTCAGGCCACCCATACTTTGTAAAATGTATCAATTTAGAAAGTACACTTACCAGAAGACCTTCTAATTGAGCCATGTTTTGGACCCCTCATTTGTCAAGAACACCGCAAAAATCATTGCCCTCATATCTGTGTGAACAACAGAAAATCCGCATTACCATTTTGTTTAGCCGATCTGTATTTAATGTCATAAGGATATGAACTATATCGCCCACCGTTGAAACCTAGAGGCAACAACTACGTACCGGTAGTCTACTACCCAGAATAAGACTTTGGTTTGTTGTCAGTTAGCAACATGAATTTCCTCGGACACATTTGAATCTCAAAAACAATACCCAAAGCCTCTCTGTCAATCTGAGATTAATTGTTTTCAGCACTTGACAGTGACCTTGAAGCAAACGCAATTGGTCTTTCAATTCCATCAATAGTGTGAGAAATCACAGCCCCAATACCCGTTGGCGATGCATCCATAGCTAATATTAGATGCTTATTAGGGTCATAATGTACTAACACCTAATATTAGCTGAGAAGGATTTTTGTTCTGATGCCGCAGGCAAAACCGGAACCTATGCAGTCAAGTCGTCGTGTGTGTGTAGGTATGTAAATGTATGTATATATATATATATATATGTGTGTATGTGACACCATGCTTGTAAACAAACCAATTGCTGGATGGTTACCACACTTGGTACACATATTTTGTATAGGGAGTAGAAGAACTCTGTTGTTTTTGGTAGAGGTCAAAGGTCATTTGAGGTTAATAGATGTAAAGGAGTAAAAGTTTGTAAACATGATAATTCAAGAAGTGCAACATGGAGAGACTTCATACTTGGTATGTAGGTTCCTCACATTGCGTACAAAGAACCCTAATGATTTTGGTAGAGATCAAAAGTCACTAGAGGTCAATAGAGGTAAAAAAGCTGAAACCTCGTAAACACGATAACTAAAGCAGGGCCAACGTGGACAGGTCTAATATTTGGTGTGTATGTGCCTTTTGTTGAATACCAAAAATCGTAATACCAATTCCCTACGGGGGTATTTGTATACCCCAGTATTTGAAGTGTGAACTGGTAAAAACAGGATTAGCGCATATTCGTGGTGTCACCGTATCTCGGTTTATATGAACCTCTTTTCACTCTCAAACGACTCAAAAAATTTAAACAGAAATTCTTGATCTGTTTTGGCTTTATCGATTTTCATAATCTAGAAATGAATATAATTTGAATTTATTTGTAGTCAACCGAAAATTTACCGAGTGGACACTCAGAGTGCATACAACATACATTTCTGTTACAAAAAACACCTATACATGTAGTGCTTGGGGATCTTTAAAGGAAATGTTCTAGTGACGCATGCCTAAACCAGGCACTTGTTTCTTAGGGATGGGACAGGCGGTGACCACAGGGGAGGAGAAAGAGACATATCTCCAATATTAAGTGTTAGGGGAAGGAATATCGCTCTCTTAAAAATAAGTGGTGGCATATATAAAAATAAGCTGTCTGTTATTATTTATGCAGTTTGGGTGGTATTTTTAATTATTTGTTGCATTGCTACTGTCAATATTATATGTTTGTAGGATATTACTTATATTGAGATGAATCATTAATCTTATTGTCGTTATTGTGATCCATAAGAAAGTTGACTGGCGTTGATAGTCTGTACAGATTATGATGCAGTTGTATATAGTACCTTAAGTGTTAAATGGTATCTGATTCATTACAATTAAAGTGATAGTTGATACTGTCTGGTAATCTTGGTTTTGTAGTTTTTCAGTTTTAATATTATTTAGTATTTACAGCTATTTCAATGTTCTGTAGTTGTTATTGTAGGTGCTATTTTATTGTTGTTATTTTACATGTTTTCAATTGCTTTGGCTTTACCTGTAGCATTCCAATTGTAAGCGACTTTTTTATGGTCTGGACGAAAGGTCTTCAAGTTGAGACTCCAGAAAATGGGCCTTCTGCTTCCCCAAAATAAACATTGTTAAATACAGTTTCCTGGCATCTGACAGTCAAAAATACTACACAGAGAAACAGATTCTTTCACATAATTTACGAAATGGTGACACATAGATCCATAGACCTCACAAAGAAAGAGATGTTATAACATTTTTTCCATCAGCATTAAGATGCACGCATGCCTCTTTGAATCCAAGCCCTTGGATCTCTCCTGTGATTTCTGATCCATATGTAACAATTCCACAACAATATAATTTCTTCCCTCCCTATGAAATAAAGTTTACTATCTTCATATTTTGTATTGCATCTTCGTTATAACCTACAAACGGTCATCATCACCTGTCAGAACGACAGATTGTAAGTCATCTTACATTCACAACCTATAGAAAGAGTCAACTTCCACTTAAATCGGTCACATGTTTCTCAAGTTATGGTGGGCCAAATGTTGATTTTGCGACATTTTCTTCACCAAATGTCCGACCGAAATAGTTGATATTTTGGGACAAGTTGTGAATTATTGTAGGGTGATAGTGGGGTACATGTGGGCCAAATATTTATTAGGACCCAAATATTTATTTTGAGCCAAGCTTTTTGGGCTGAACCATAAGTCAGATAGTAAGCAGACTTGGTATGTTGTTGTTGATAGTGTGTACACGTGGGCCCAAACATATTGAGCCCAAATTGTTATTGTTTTGAGTGATGGTAAATATATAACACATTACTTAAATTGTAATATTCCTCTTGTTCTTCAGGTTATACCCATGTGTGAGATGAATAATGTGGTAATAGTTATAAACCAGTCACTTTCACTCAAGGATTGGTATGTATATATGGTATGTGATGTATCAAATGTTAGCATTTTCGGTTCAAAAATTAATATTGAAAACTATGGTAAATATACAAATATATAATAATCTTCTTGAGGCATCAGAACTGATGTGTCTGGTTAATTGCGTGGTCGCTGTAAAGACGTACTTCCTTCTTAAACAGTCAAGTCAGTACATTAAGGGGTCAAAGGTGACCCACTTTGTTTCTTCAGTTTTAGTTTCACTCCAAGTTTGATTTCATCTTCCTCATTACAGATACCCTAGAGGAGGCTTCATGGAACAGTGCAGACCTCTCTCCATCACGCCATGGACCACCGATTAAGAGCACCATCCAATCAAGACAGTCTTTCATCTGCCGACCAGCATGACGTCAGCATCGATATCATCGGTCATCTCCCCGACATAACGGTTATCATCGTACGTAAGGACACCCTTTCACCGCAAAGACAGTCAGCATTATGCAAGTATTGGATACGGGAGTCGTAATATTTCAGTCGGACCCAGAAAGCCGCGATAGTGGACATTTTACTTCACCGGACACGACCCTGTTACATTCGAGCGATAAAAGCGTGCCGTTCTTTAGTCAATCAGTTCCAGGGTCTGCAGACGAATTAACAAAATACGACCCAGCGCTAGAGAGTGAGCTGTTAGCTCTGAGGAAATTTTACGAATCCGACGAAGAACTGCAGCAGTCGCGAAGCTACGATTTGGACGAAAAGGAGGAGAAGGAAAGGCGATGCGAAGAGTTGAAAAAAGAGTATAAACAATATCGCAGAGAGCAGGCTGGCTCCGGGCAGAACTCGCCACGTAAAACAACAGTAGTCTAGAGTTTTCCACGTCAAGTGATACTTTGTTTGTCCGACAGCAAATCACATACATAGCTTACTTATGTAAGTTTTGGCCTATATATTCCACAACTACGTTCGGATGAAGAAATTGAGTCAGACTAGTCTGCTTGAAAATGCCGAATCTTGCTGTGTTGTAGACTAAAAATAGCATTATCACAGAAACTTATTATGTTAAATGTCCGTCTACTCAGAAATACTGTGTGTATGTGTTCAAGTAAGTACATTACTGGATAAATGCCTGAGGTGGAAGTGAACAACATGACGTCACTGCACATATAAGCATATATAAGTTCAGTAATTGTTGAATGGCTGGTTGAATGGGTCTGGCCGAAATCTGAAAACAACATGGCCTAACACGGCACCCATAGACCATGGGTGACATCATAGCCATCGCTGGACATATATCCCTGTTGGCCGTCTCGAAACATCGGGCAAGTAAATGCTAAAACTCATATTGTTGCCAAAGGACGTGTGCAAGAGTTGTTTACAAAATTATCATCTAATAACTCTTTTATTAACTCAATTAATTAAGGAAGATTTTGGTAGAAACCAACTACCATACCCATGTAAACTACCCAAATAGTACTTATAGATTTTGTTGCCAAAGGATGTGTTTCTAAAATATGTGCAACATACGGAATCACCGTAATAAATGGAAAATACAAAATCATGCCAAAAGGATATTATCAAAATATAACTCCATTTAGTATTCAGATTAATCTAGGAACCTTTTATAAGTCCAAAATATGAATAGAACATTAGCATAATAAGGATGGATGGAATATTGGTTTAATTTACCCAAAATATATAGTAATTACTCTTATTATATATACACTAGCATTTC
>JAODAF010094205.1:2426-17827 GCA_027574765.1 Molpadia intermedia | reverse complement strand
CCTCTAATGAGGCCCTACAAATTCCCTCCAAGCGTTTCCATGGCAACCGTTCCCATGGTAACTGATGATGTCATAAATGGGTCCAATGGTCAACTGACTACAATATCTCATAGTCCCATATATGGGACGATGAGATAATAAAGAAACCATTAGTGGGGACACAATATATAATGTCTCCACCACTGAAAAAGTTGGTGGGGACGCGTCCCGCTGTCCCCATCGGGATCTGCGCCCATTGATGTAGTGTATTACTTGTGAAGTTAGTCCAAAGTGTTTATCAAAAATGTAACTGTTCGACGCCTGAATCGCCGCAGTCGCTGATTCACCGTTTTTATTTCAATCGTTACGTTGTGTGGTATTCCGGTAGAATCCCCATCGCCCTTGAAGTAAGTTTCACTTAACATAAATATTTGATATCCTCTTGCAATCAATGGAAACAATGTAACAACATTTTAATATACGTTAATGTGTGTTTGTGACACCCTAGTTTTAAAACACGATAACTCAAGAATGGACATTCAGACGGATGTCATTGGACGACATATCACCAGTTGATGGGCCCTGATAATTTTGGTGTTGCTGTCACACATAATAATTAGTGGGCGGGGCTTAATGTAGACTTTTTAAAACACCAATAACTTTGCAAAATTAAGATCAAATAGGTTAATAAACTTGACATAGTGATGTTATATATGAATGTAGGTAAATTTGCATGTTATTACATAATCCAGCCTGTTAATATTCATGAGTGCACGTAGCTTAATAGCCTATATATCTCATCAACGACATATTGGATCAACATATTACATTTGTTCCTTAGTGAGTATAGATGAATAAGTTGGCAAATATTAAGATAACATTCACCTGGTCAATTATATTTATACTATATGTTGAGGTTTGTAGACATATAGATGTAATTAAAAAATATTTAATATTCATGAATGGGCTAGGCTAATAGTTATTACAGTAAATAGCTTGGGAACACAACATCACAACAAAGACATGTTATATAAATATCACATTTGACAGGCATATATACCATAGTGAGTAGATGATTCATGTTTTTTATGTTGCAGATCTCACGAAGGTTGATGAGTGGACATGATTTAATGTACTTTGTAATATTGTGGCCCGGTATTGTCATACTGGCTGATGATAGATGCATACAGCTTAGTATATGTCCAACTTAGTTTGCATACACGATATCAACGGCACGCTTTGTCAATGTAATATATGATAAACGTATAGCCCATAGAAAGTAGAATACGGTAGTTAAAATGTCGATGACTGCGATATTATGGTCAATTATTTTCATTACAATGGTAATGTTAGTTGTTGGTATAGGTAGGCTTAAATACCCCTTTAATAATGTGCCTAATTCCGCAGTATTCATGATTGGGCAAGATTTTGCAGTCTCATGAATATTGATTTAAGGCGAGTTAAAATGACGTAAAGGCTATCGCGTAATTAATTTCATATACAAGACAGTACCTTTAATGGTCCTGAGTATGTGTGCCATTATATTTGGGCATCAGAACCACTAAACGTCATCGTTTTATGGTTTTAAGTTAGCTGTAAGTGAAACCGTTTAGGTGATCCGAGTATGTCCAGTAAATCTCATATTTTATCTTTCTATATAGCTAGATACCGCCGAAACACAATTTCGAGTTGAAACCGAACACGTGCATGTTATTCGTGAATTCCATCTTCCTATTGCGAAAGCGCCAAACATACCTTTGGCTAGGCAGTGTAATCGATACATCCGGTTGTAATAGTTCGAATGACTCGGACATGTTTCACACATGTTTACATCTCTTTGATAATCGACAAGTTCATTTCGTATTTGTCGCAGGTAATGATGTAGTATTCATACTCGTGGGTACGGTATAAGGTATTATATTTTCACTATTAACTCTATCTGTACCATGCAGTTTCTAGATTCGACTTGGCATCCATAGACGTTGATCACGGCATGTCAATCTCGATCAACCGGGCGGCTACTGTCAGTTTCGGGGTCTGCGTGAACCTGTAAAGACACGTGTGTCTTCTGCTCTCCTTCATCGACTGGAACGTTCCAGGGAGGTACAGTGAGGGTCTCTCCTCCATCGACTGAAACGTTCGAGTCTGATACACTAAAGTTTAATCGATGACTCCATTACCGTCGCGAATTTTTACAGTGCATCACAAAATATTGTCTATTTGTAAAACAGTATCGTCGGTTTTACCGCTTCCCTGTAGTGCAACCAATATCGATCAAACATTGCATTATAATTTTTGATATTTTTGCTGTTGTAATGTCAATTATGATTGTTAGAATAAATTACTAGTCTACCATTTATATGACTATATACCATTACATATCAATGCAAAACCTTCTCGGTTTCTCCAACATATCCAATGTTGACAACACTTAGAGTTTATAATCATCTCCATGCACATCACCGGTAGTAGCGAAACAATCATCAACTGTCTTCATTAATTTGCTCCAGACAAACAAACAACACTGCATAACTCTACAAAAAATATGACCTAACACAGAAATAACAACATAGAACATGTATAGGCTACAGACACGGTCCAAGAATGGTACAAGGAACGCTTCACGTATGTATTGTTATCGTTGGCATCATACCCGTCCTCGCTACAAGCTTCGCGATGCGCGAAATATGTGTTATTTTGATTGGACTACCGTGATATCGAAAGTTGATTGATTTCATATGTGTCGCGTATCACCGCGTCATGTCACGCGACCACGCGTAGCAACGCATCACTTGCGAACGGGTCTTTAGCGGCCAAAACCACATAATTCACGCGTTATTGTAAATCATATGTATGTCCTTGTTACCTGTCTACTCGTCGTCGGAATCTCCCAACCTGCTCTCGGCCGAGTTAAATGATACACAATGTAAGGATCACGTGTGTTTGGTGAAATGACACATGAATGACATCTTTATAATGAGGTATAATTACTTAGATAGCATGGACATGTTATTAAGTGCCGAAAACTATTACGCTAAATAGGTCAAACCCTATTAGGAACGCATTCTATCGTCCCAATTGACATATTGGAATGTTAGAACTAGACAAGAGTTGGTCACGGTTACATTAATAGGTTGAAAACACATTGCCTCGAAGCAAATCAAGTAGGGCATGTTAAGTAACACAAACATATCGGTTACCACTTTATAAAAACGAATGGGTCCAGATGATTGTCTCTGTCAAAGACTATATTTGGGTGGTAAGTCGTTTTTTTTTTTATAAATATCCCACTGTTAAAGAAGTATTTAAATAAAGGGTCAACCATAAGTATGTTCAGTATAGGATCCATGCCAGACTGACTGACTTTTACTGATATTGATTTTTCACACGATAATAATGAACCACTGATTATACAGCCATCACAGAAATAGAAAGAAATAGCGCCTCTATAGTCCAACTACATTTTCTACCTGCATCTAAAGGATTGAGGGACTGTTTTCCTTCAGACATCTTGTAAAGATTTAAAGGTATTATATCGTGTATACGCAACGGTAAAAAGTATTTCCGATAATTTCCTGCTGCATAAAAAAGTCAGGTATTGACGTCCTACTTAGAATATTACCCTAATTTGTGTCTATGAACATAAATTCGTAGTTGAATTGTAATTTGCATACAGCATGTTGAAGATATAGGTTTTCGGTGCCATCGAAAATTCACGTGACATGGCTACGTGGGACAGTGCCTTTAAAACGTGTTTAGTGAAAATAGTGGCAATATATATATTAGATCAATGTCCAAATGCTCGTGTAGACTTAGATCTTAATAGATCAATGTGTCATAGACAGGACTGACATCAACGTTTTTTAATAAAAACATTCCAAAATTCAGTCCCCTATTTCTCTGGGATAAGTGTGCACGGGTTTAAAGTGCACTCACAAATGCGCTTAAAAACTCTATGATTTTAATATGATGGTATTCGAGTATAAAAATACTATATAATACCATTTTATTTCTTTAATATTACACTTATCATTCAATCGTGGGTAGGTCGCGATAGGAAATATATATCGTATTCGATGCGGGCATATCACTAAATGTTTCTTAAATTTCGTTACATGCTGAATTTCATCTTCACAAATTGGTAAGTATCTCACCCACGATGTCGCGGAGCAACTTGTTCACCCGTATGTCACTTCTCGCCTAGCCATGGCAAATTTACTTCTCTTTGGTCTACCGGATATGCAAATAAATCTAAGTCTAACACGTTATTACAAAACATTGCTGAGCAAATGGTCACTAGTGCGTATTGTCACTTGCATATCACAAGCTCAAGAGAGCACATCACATCGAGTTTGAAAGATTTCACATTCAAGGACACGTAGTTCAAGGATTGAATTCAATGTATGAGTATTATTCAATTTTTCTGCTTGGAAGTTGACTTTAGAGTCAATAGGCCTACTGTCTAGTATATCATTGTTTGCCAAATACACACGTGATCGGACATCAAATGTATATGGTGTATATACTATCAGTACAGCAACCGCAAACATGTCAATCGGCAAAGCGTACTGTCTCTCAAAGACTTCAAATTGCTCAATCTGGCATATCGAATGTGATTACAAAATCGGTAATATGCTCCAGAAATGCAGCTCTTTCCAAGTTTCACATTTTCAGTTCATTTCATAAATGAAGAAATATCTAATAAACACAGACAAATTACTCCCATATAAATAATTAGGCCTACATAGTATTTATTGTTTGTTATTTTGTAAATCACTTAGCTCGTGTTGCAACGTACCAGTAATACAACTACGATAAAGCTACACAGAAAAAAAATGTTGACACCGTTTCAGTGATTACGGAAAAACATCCTTTAACCAGTTATTTATCATGGTATCAATTAAGATGGCCGCCATACCATCTACATATTTCCCAAAATAACCTTTAGGTCTTATTCATTAGTATGTAATTTTAAACCATAAAATATATATAAATTATTCTAAGACATTTGACAGCGTCCTTGACTTTTTCAATAGAGATGATAGGTTTGGTGCCGATCAATATTAGGTCATAAAACAGTGTTGTTGTCTTCGATGGGTCATAAACTGTCCAAGAAACTAAATTGTCCAATTCTAGTCTCAATTTTGTTGTCTCCGTTTTAGATTCTTGACACAATTTACTGCTACTTATAACATTAGCTTTTCTGTGGCTTTGAGTTTAAAGGAAATCTGATAACCATATTGTAAAGAAGGATTATTACAGTTTTTTCTAACACTGGCGACAGGCTTAATCACATCTAGGAGAGAAACATCTATTGTGTCGCCAGATCTGAGTAATATACTATTAATATATATATTTAGAGACAGTAGTAAATATACCTATGTTCTATTTTAGTGTTATATTCAATTACACCTGGCAGTCTGCTCAATACCATACCCTAGTATTCTGGTTAAGTTATTAGTATTGACCCCAAAAAATTGCTGAATTGGCCAGGACGTTTGCTAAATATACTCTTCTTTGCAAATGTATACCCGTCTGGGTGTGACACATTTCTTGTAGAATAGGTCGCTGGCAATTGATGGACTAATACTTAGTACACAAGACCTCCATAGGGAGTATATGATGGGCGGGGCTTAAGTGAATATCTTAAAATGTTGATTGTCTTATTTGGGGTATACGATTGCGCTATAAAGATACAATAAAGATCTTACTTTTTGGTGCAGACCTCCTGAACATTTATGGTGAAAATATCTACACATGACAATCCTGAAACATTGTTGTCTCGGCAGTGCTGAAGTTATGGCATTAATATGAAGTGTTATAAAATCATTACACAATATCATTAATGTTTATGCAAGAATTCAACAATCTCACTTTATATAGTTTGATAATATAAAGACTCAACAAAGGCAACTTAATTGTAAGTAGGCAAATTTACTACGTAAATCACCAGTAGAAAGTACAAACTTTGTACTGATTTTGAACTAGATTTGGGCAATTCTTAAAATGATGATTTCTCAGCACCAGTATATCCAATCTTGTTCACACGTGATGTGGTGGTCTTATTACAAAATACCATGTATATGTAAAGGCATTTGACCTTATTAATATGCGTATAATGTCAAAGCTCAATGTCAACTTTATTGTATATATATTTGATAAGTAGGTCTCTCATAGTCAATGTATGGTTTTGTTTCAGTCTGATGAATATGAACAATTTTAATTCTTGAAACCATTTGGAATGTTGGTAGGAGTTTGGCTAAGTGTGGCTGATTTCAAAGTTGATTTATAATTGATATAACGATCCGGATCGTACAAGTAGTACAGGATGGTTGCGTCATATGTGATACGTTCCTGTGTAGTTAACCATCCAATAAACTCTGTCACATAATATAGATAAACCACTAATGCACGCTGTTTTTTAAAATTTTAAGTGCAGAAAATCCATTGATTTGTATTTCATTTCATTAGTTTGTCACAAAATATGATCTTTGAACATAACGTTCGGGAGCGTATAAAATGGATAAATTAGGAATTACTTCTTGAAACAAAATGTTAAATATTTTACATTTTTATGTAAAGAAAATCAAAGTCAACATTTTCAGACAAAGGTCAAAATAGCGATTATGACAAATCACACAAATTCAATTGGGCAATAAAATGATCCTTGTTTACAATGTCAACTCCACATGCTTATTCAAAAGAATAGTGTTCTGAATCAGGTTTGGTTAAAGTATATGGTTTTAACAAGGTTATATTCGGGCATATTCTAACTTCCATGGACATACTATACATGCAAAAAATCACAATGCACATTTCTGGTTGACAAATCTATCCCTTGTTATAGTTTTTACATGTATATAAAATTTCATGACGAGAATACTGATCACAGATTACCCTACCTTTTTCAAACACATTGATATTGGTATCAAGGGACATGTATGCCATTGTACTTTGCTACAACATGCACGGAACACATGTGTGTCAAAGCTCGGTTTCTATGTTACGTTAATCTATGTTGAGGTTTACGTAATCTAATTTTCCAAATTTCAAAGCGTGAAGTTGTGTAACTTAGTCCTTCATGTAGTTGTCATTAGCCCATGTAATTACGAAAGTGTGAGTGATTTGATTAAATTAACTTTGGGATTTAGATGTATTCACTGAGTCCTCAAGCTACATTCTCGGAGTTAATTTGTTCCAAAATAAAGTAACTATAAAAAGAAAGATTTATGAGGTGATGAACTTTCTTTCTACAAGAGTTAGCAAGGCGTAATTTACTTAATGTTTCCATTAGGTCCGTTGCTGGTGTACAACGTGCACTTTGTATGAGTACACTTGTGTTCGGGTGTTGTCTATATAGTTTATAGGTAGACGGTTTAGACACATTTTCTTAGTGGCGGTGTCCATTATATTGAATAATACCGAAAAAAGTGTTTCCTAGGAAGATTGGCTCTTGGTTACCTATTTTATCACCGTCACAAACTTATATTCATTTTGTGAAAACAATGGGTGTTTGGAACAACCAGTCAGAGTTGTCACGCAGAAATTCAGAACAACACTAGATCGAGAAGAAAAGAAACGCCCGAAAACGCTAGATGACAATTTCCGGTTTGCCCTAGCTTCTTTATTTGTTGTACACATGTATGGCAAGATAAAACTTTTTATTACAAAACATGTATAGCTTAATACATAACAAATATCTGGAACAATTTAAAGATAACAGAATATACAATATAAAAAGAAGCATTTCATCAGCACTATATACAAGTGAATGACCTCACCAAGTATATTTGTGTCTCATTTGCGGTAATTCTTAATGAATCACCACCAAAACCCTACATTTGACGAATTGTTTTTAACAAGAGGACGCTATAGCACTAGGAAATGCACTAGAAAATTGAATTTATCTTCAGGTGGTTTTGTACTCAAATACGTTTACAAATCTTGTGGTAAAATAAGTTACAATATTCATAGTAGATTACGGCTATTTGTATTCAATTTTAAATATTGAAATCACGATTGTGTTGAACGATGGTGTAAGGAGGAAATGAATTACTATTTATGACAGTACGTCATGATCAATAATTTGAATGATTAACAATACAAATAATGTCATACATTATATTTAACAACAATTACTGTACTGGTCATGTTCCAAGTCAATGTATACACAGTATATTAACTGAATATTACTACAATGGTCATTCGTGCAAGTATACACTCTTCTCTCCGAGGAATGTTGAGGGAGACGAGACGAGGCAGAGAGGCAATGTAATAATTGAAGATACAATATCTCTACAATCTATAGCATATAACTATTTAACTATCACGTTCAAAAGTTATTCTCTTCCCCAGTCGGGAAATGCTTAATAAAAACAGCGTCTACTTGCTACAAAAGAAAGTAACGTAATGTATTTCATGCGTGTAATACTCAGTCTTCACATATTAACAATGTCAATGCTGATTCAAGGATAAATCTAACGGGTAAAAACGTGGCTTGCTGTCTGTTATAAATCATCTAGAAAATGCAATTTAATAGTTTAGAGAATTCTTCAATTTAGAGTTTCGTCACATTTCCGACTGTTGAACGATCATTCTATTCAGCCCGTGGGCTCACTTAACAATGTTTCTCTTAGTTAATATATAAACATCTAACATCTTTCAACTGTCCTTGCTGAATTTTTGCTCTCTGTCGTATAAAACGTGGCATGGTTTTCCTCTTCCGTATAGAACAGTGACTAGGCGCCAAGGATATGAATTTTAGAAAATCAAGGACGTATAATTTCAACATTATTAATCGAAAATGACGCAAACCTATTCAAATTTCTACCCGCTGGTGATGTTTTATTCTTTAAAATTGAAGTGGTCTAAGAGTTCAATGTTAGTAGACACTAGACAATGAAGGGCTATACTGTCAATCATTGTACTCCTGTTTTACAAAAGGAAGATCAGATCTGAACGTCTTGGGCAAACTACGATGCAATGAAAGAACCGTCTTCATTAGATGTGTCATTCCCTGTTTTACCATAAAGCAGGTAGAAGTTGGAACAACATTGCCGTAGGTTTGGTTTATATAATAACCGAATTTCCTTGACGCCATAAGATAAAGACGCAGCGGTGAGACCATACAGCGTTAAATCCGACTGGCGGTAAATCTGATCCCTTCAACCAGTTGTAGCAAAGTCTCAAAGGTTTAAGGATTTTGGTTCTGATCAAGGGCATTATATATATCCAAGATTTAACATTCGTGTTGTTGTTGTGAATCTTTTGTCTTTTGTTCTTTAAGGGACACTGACTTTTTCTGAGGTGTAAGAGCGGCGTAAAAGGGAGATTATCCCACTCCACAATTGTATGTCAATGTTTTGCAAGCTTAGACAGCCAGCCTGGTATGTGAATTTAATTTGACATAATATAACTTTTTTCTATTCGTTCATATGAACTTATATGAAATAGTTCGTCTTGCCGACGTTTGGAATTGATGTATCATCAAATCAAATTTATCTTCATGTTGTTTTGATTTGTACAATGGTTTGTCTTGCGTTCGTAACGTAAATTTTGCCTAAAAAGAATGTCAACGGTATTTCTTTCCTCCGAGATTCCTTTCGGTGGTTGTATATGGTCCACATCAAACTTTGTGTTAAACACAATGTTCACCTTCAATTTAAAAAACTTGCTCAAATACGAAGGCTCATTGTTGTGTTTGAAATACGGTCAAAATATATTACTTATGCACCGATTTCAAAGATTATTTTTTGATAGTTAATATATATATATATATACCATAAAAGCAATTGTCATAAGGGTCACTGACTATGCCATTAAGCTCGACTGATGTTCGATCAGTCAGTGATGCGCATAGAACGAAATGTTGGCACAACTTTAACTAATTAGACTGAACTCCTTTAACCAGATTGGCAGAATTCTCCAAATTCACTTATGAGGAAGTGTCATTCAACCCACTCTAGTCGCTTAAAGAGATGCAACGAGTTCTATAAATTAGGCAAGCGTGTACGACTTTCTAACGTAGGCGGGGTATGTGGAATGTCTACGCTTTATTATGAATTTATTAAAACAACGAAACGTGTGGAAAGTTTGAAAATATCAAAAAAGCGCACAGAAAACAATTACCTTGTACATTTACTCAGAATGAGTAGTTTCAAGTTGGTAATATCCTCCAAACTACTCACTTTAGTAAAACTACCCGGTTATGTGTAGTGTATAAGACCACATTGAGAATAGCTTAAGCTACGTAAATGTTTACTTAACAGTATATATAGGTCAAAGTAATTAAAATATCTAGTATACACTTTAGGTCAGCTATAGTGCTCTTCTTGTGAACCTCGATACGATTAAACCTCAATTTTAATTTTATGCTAAGATTGTGATACCAACATTAATTACGTGGTTTTGCCCCCACATACTCCTTCCTTGCGGTGCCACCAGTCAACAGTATTCACTAGTTGATTCTTGTCTAGCTGACCTCCTAGCCGATCCTGATTATGATCACTGACTATTCTATTATGGTAATCCTAATTCACAGCAAACTAACCTATATACACGGTAGGTAGGGCCTCAAGTGGTTCTGGTCAAAAGTAAGTGAATTGATTACTCGGGCGGACCGGGCGTTAGTAACACGCGACTTAATTCAAACAAAAAATTTAGCCGGGTAGAGCGACAGATATTTGACTACGCTAAATTCAAAGCCTTATTTCATAGAATTTATTGTTCGATCCCGCGGTGGTTGAAGCTGGTCTTTCCAAATCACACCTTTTATTCATTTGGTCACAATTCTGTTAAACTGGGATCAGAATGGAAATTTGCCACGATTAAAATCTGCCAACCGCACTGGGATTCGAACCCATGACTTGTCTATCTTGAGAGGGTTGGCAGTTTTTCACCATGGCAGATTTTCTACTGAGAGAGAATGTTATGTATGGACGGAGTATATAAGTAGTATTATATATATAGGTCCTAGTTCAAGTCTCAGCGGTGCTGCCAGTTTGTTACCGTGATAGGATTTCTATTCCGTTTCTTATATATTCCTTTAATGAGATCATCGTCTACTAAATTCTCAATGTAACTCACGGAGAGCAACTCGGAAACAAGGTTAAGTATCCCTCTAGGACAGAATAAGGTGTTAAACGAAAATAAAACCTTCAAGTGCTTGTGATCTATAGCTTGAATTTGTCACGTCATAAGAGAAGCGTGTGCATTAAATACGTGATCGTTACGGACTATTAAATATCTACTCACATGATTTCATTTTGAGTTCAATATATTAAACAGAAAATTGTGTTAATGGTAACGAAACAAATCGGATCTTGTTACCTACTTGACTGGCATTTATTCAGAGTTTATTTCGTGATTTCATTTAAACGTTTGCAGACGTTAAGTCTTAAAGTACTTAGATCAGCATTTAGCAATTATAGCATTTAGCAATTTCATATAGGCTAAGTAATTATACTGATATTAAACGCACACTATTTATTACCGTTTCTAAAACATTTGACCATATTTGAAATGTTCACCTTTCCCTCTTTTTTCTTTCTTCTTTCCTTCTTCTTTAGTCGTTGCACTCAAAATCGGTGAGATTTCCACCAGAATGCATTATGGACGGGATCGATAACATGAGGTGAACGACGGATCATTTCTACTCAATCTGCACCCTCTCCAAAAGTAATACTTCCTATTGTGATCGATGTCCTTCACCTAACTTATTAAACATAAGGTATTGTGTTCAACTACTTTGCTTCCCCCAGCTCCGCGGCAAACAAGTGGCTTAATTGTTGACCTGTTACGAGACCAAGCCGATGACACTATAACGTTGTTATCGTTGCATGTATTGGAAAAATACTAACATTTGATAACGCCCCCAACATACACAAGCGTATTCATGTTAGGTAAATAAAATTCGTCATTATTCACAGTTATACTTTAACAAGTCACAAACGGAGTAAGCAAACACGAATGAGTATTTTACCAAGGCATGTCACGATATATACAATGAAGAAAACATAACTTTATATATATAATATAAATAATAATATTATAACGAATTAATATTAATGAATTACAACCAGTTGGTACGGTATGTAATACAAGTATTATTGTACTGCCTAAGTACATCTAATCGGAATACAAAATAACCAATTTATTAAAGAAGGATAGTAGACGCCAATCGGCCTTGTATTCTGGAGACAGACTTAACAATTGATAAAATATACAGTATATATAATGTAGATGAGTTTCCATGCTTATATATCTAAGACTATAAAATGTGATACGATGAGTTTTTACTTTTTATTTATCAAATATGTCGAGCGCCATCTATTTTTCATTCATAAAATATTGTACGGTACCTCATCATCACGAAAGAAAAAACTCAATTCTAAAAAACGATACGGTAATTTATTGTTGTTCCACCTTCCTGCATTACTACGGTGATCGCTTTTTAGGAAATATGGTGAAGTTAATTGGAATACACTTCCTTTATCCATTACAAATTCCACCTTTGGCGTTACCCTTTAAGTCCAAATAAAAAAGTGTGAAGCTTTTGAAGATAAATCTTAATATTTACGTTTTTTTTTATAAACAGTCTGCTAGACTGTTGGATCGTTGCTCATTGGAGGTGTACTTATATACGTGTATATACATGTATTATTAGCAGTAACTTAGTAGTAAAGATGTGTACATCTGACATTTCATGAAAATAAATTTATGTATTCCGCATTTGTACAAAGGCAAATAGATTTTTCGACCACTAATTGTATCATATAGGCACATATTATATTTCTTAGTAATCGCCGACAAGATAAGGCAACCTCATTTACGTAAGCAATTTAATTTAAGTAATTTTCCTTGCCAATAATTTATTATACCTTATATTTATTTATAATTATGCGACAGTTCCATATATGCATATCGCCACCAGGAGTTTACTTCAGAATCAACTTTGCACTAATATTTCAGTTACATGTTCGTGTCAAATTGATCACGTGTCATTCAATACCTCACGGTTATACTGCAATCATGAAAACCATAGAAGGTTGCTTCTATCGAATATAAGCCACACAACTAATAATCCAAATTTACATTCATAGCAGTGATTTCCTGAAATAATAATAAAACAGCAAATATGAAATTTAAATATCTGATTGTCACATACATCATTGATATATAACGTATTATACATTACCACGGCATGGAAACAGAATAGAATGTTTCACACCTCCTGGGCATGTACGTTCTTAATCTGGGTTCACAGTTGTAATACATCCATGTCAGACATTATTAAGATGCAGTAAAATAAAACAATTCTATGAATTCAATTGCATATATATCACTAACTTCAGCGATAGATTTGTTTGCTCTGAGTTGACCAGAGTAATAAGGCAAATAATGTTCAAAGCATCATGTTTTGATCTCTATCCTGCACGTTTACCATAGCGTTCTCGAAAGACAAATCTGTTCATTTCGGCACAACACATTTGTTAGCTTAACCGAAATTGTAATATTTAATAAGCCAGAACTTAGACATCCATTAGTGTGTTATTATCACAAAATCGATATTCATATCATTAGTCGCAAGCCGTTATGAAATGCAAATATGAAGTAAGTGGGCTTACGAAATAAAAATATAAGAATAATTTATATTTAAAAGGAGTCCAAGACCAACGGTTGCCCGAACTAAGAAACTGACAACAATACAGGGTTGTGGTGCTAGAATGCACGGGTGACATGCCGTCGGTGTTTACATATTGTGATAAAAGGCCTTATAGGCTATGCTATACCAGCAACGATATAGTTTGGTTAAATTCGCATAAAATACCAACATAGGCCTATCACTATTAATAGTGTCAATCATTGGAATCCATAATCGTGCTGCCGGAAGGTTCTCAATATATTTTGCCTCTGCCAGTTTAATTTAAATACGTTAAATAATGTAGTTTCAGGTTCCTAAATTAACATAATAATATCGTTACAATGCATTCATTCCAAATACTGATTGAAAATATGAAGCTTGAAGGCACTGTCAGTACAACCATAGCATAGTATGGCACTTGACACTCGGCGATAATATTCATTACTCGCAGACCAAGAAATTGCTACTTGGATACAAAATATGTAAAATGTTTTATAGTTGGTTGAACTGTTATAGTAATGTGCCTGCTACAACACGTACGCGAATATTGATTTCATGTACACGGTTCTCACGGTGTTCCATACAACATCTTCTGGAATATTCCCGCTATCTGTATTATAATTGTATAATTCCCGCTCTTATAGTACTGTATAATTTCCGCTATTACAATATTGTATATTTTTTGTTATTATAGTATTGTTTAATTCCCGCTTTAATAGTTTTGTATTAATCCCGTTATGTAAATAATGTAATTCTCGCAATTATATTATTGTATAATTCTCGCTATTACAGTATTATATTGTATAATTCTCGCTATTATAGTATTGTATATTTTTTGCTGTTATAGTATTGTATAATTCTCGCTATTATAATATTGTCCAAGTCTAGCTAATATATCATTATACCGCACTATACCGTACGGTAGCTATTATATTGTTACAGTACAATTATCGCTATCATAGTATTGCATAATTAGTATTGTCTACTGATATCTAGCTACTACCGGTATGTTGTACAATTCTCGCTATGATAGTATTGTATAATGTTTCGCTATTATAGTATTGTCTATGTCTCGCTATTATATTGTATAATTATCGCTATCACAGTACGGTATTGTATAATTCTCGCTATCATAGTATTGTATAATTCTCGCTATCATAGTAATGTATAATTCTCGCTATCATAGTGTTGTATAATCCTCGCTATTATAGTATTGTAATGCGCGTGCATGTCGTATTGAAACAGTTGGATAAAAGTGTTCTCTCTAAAAGACTGCGAGAATCACTAAAAAACAGTGCAGTGACAGTGAATTTTCAGTCCTATTTGAATGGCATTTCATTCTTTTTGATTAAATTATCGTTACAAATCAAGCAAAATTTTACTTGATAAAATAATTTTAGAGTTTCCTACCCTATAGTTTTAGAGAGTGCACAATGTTAGTTACATATTATTACCCAAACATTGAGTCGATCCTGGTCTGATATTTTCTTAACAAAATATATAAAAATAACTCATTCGCTTCGTTTCTTACAAAGCCAATATAGTCTCTCAAGAAACTGTATTTATGCAAGAAAAATCAACTGACAAGGTATTTATAGTTTTATTTCGCTCGTAATTGGAAGATATTAGAGGAAAATACTGTTAAAATGTTTCTGTAAAATTTACAGTAATTTACTGGCAGCATGCAGAGTTGTTAGTAATTTATATTTTTTATTGTAAATTTATCACTTACTGGTAAATTTCATTTTCAGGATAGTCCTGTAAAATAAACAACTTGCAA
>JAODAF010094094.1:0-10894 GCA_027574765.1 Molpadia intermedia | reverse complement strand
TGCAGAATAATATTTTAAGAATTTTGTCGGAAATGGCGACCTTTCTTTGACGGGTTTGGACTGCAGGATAAAAAAAACAGTTTTAGTCATTATGTGGCATAAATTGTTAGCCACATAATGACTTGGAACTGAACTTTGTCATTATGCGACATCGAGTTTATGTCGCATAACGACTAAACACGGCATAAGGAGTTGCTGGAATATTGTCGGGTTTGGTGTTCCATATAGAGGAACTTAAACGTATCTACGTAGTAAAACGGTAAAAAATTGAAACTTGACGACTTACCTGCTGAAACTGATACCGTTTTGAAGATATATAGTATCTAAGCAAAACAGTAAAAAACTGAAAATTACTGTTTTGAAGAGATTAGAGATCTAAAGAAAATCTACTAAAATTACGTACTGTATCTCGTCAAAAATGTAATTTTCCGACTGATTTTTGACGCCAGTTGCTTAGCAGGCCCGTACGTAGCCAGAGTAACTGATTTATTTTAATTTTATTTTATTATTATTATTATTATTATTTTTTTATAACTTCTTCACTTTACTGATTATTTATTTGAAACATTCTGAATACTTGCAATCTTAGCATCATGAATAACAGAGCAAAAGAATGGTATCTAATTATAAAATACTCATATCTGATATTGTCTTAATATAGTCCTAAGGCTAACAATATAGAAAGCTGAGCCTAATATAGGCCTACTAGGGTAGGCCCTATTTTAGGGGTGGGGTTTTCTGCAGAGAACCGAATTAAATAAACTTTTCACGGTATGATTTATTTGAACAACCTGACTGAATAAGTGCAACTTGAATACTTTGTGTGTGTGATTAAATACCTGCCCACCGTGGACACGTCTGCAAAAGGTTCGAATAACTGCATACGTGGCACGTATACGGTAGAAGGTCCAACGGATGGCCCGGTGCCATTTAACGTTCAGGCCGATCTGGGTGGATCCAGGGTTGGGTATAGAAAAACCGTTGTTTGCAGGTCTTTACATGTATGTGTGATGTATGTGTACGTGTGCGTGTGTGACACTTTGCTGTAACACGCCGATATAACTGACACAAGACCCATACTTATGTTGGACAGTTACCATACTTGACAGGTAGCTGTCCCATGATGTGCAGATGTTCCCTATTGCTTTTGTTACACATATGATGAATATTAATGAGTGCATGGGCAGGGCCTAATATAAAATTCATTAAAAAAAGATCTATGTGCACTAGCAAAGAAACATAAAGTGGCCAGATTTGTATTCCCCTCCCCAAGTGGATGTTTCATTATTATACTGTACCTAAGAGATGGCAACCCGATTATGTAGGTTCCTTTAGTTTTGCTAAAGCCAAATACGAATTTGGGGTTTCACTTTCAAATCCATGTTTCACATGAATTTGTATGGTAGGTATAACTGGTCAAAGAAATAGTTGATGGGGGTGGCCTGGGGTAGGGGGAGAGGAGAGGGTGGTCAAAAATTTCTGCCTAGGCTAGCTGATTTCTTGGCTGTAATCACACAACGCAAATTTGAAAATGGTCACCTAAGTACAGAATAAATGCTGTCACGCACGGTCATGGTAATATATCTAAATTCTGAATACAGTATCTGTAGTGTTGGACTGATATGACTAGGCTATGACTGATTGGTTCTGACCGATATCCGATATTGCGGGCCAATACCGATACATGTGCATTGTCCTTGTAATATATGGCAGAAAACAACAAAGTATCATGTTTAGAATAAAGCTGAAATTTCCTTTGAAGTTACTTGAAGCCTAGGCCTAGTATAAACTGGCAATCATCAGTTCAAAAATGCATTCATTTTTATATGGCAATATGAATAATATACTACCGCCCGCCTACCATTACAGTAGTTCTTGTAAATATGCCATCACAAATTCACAATACATAATCAAGTGTGTGGTTGCATGCGTCACATGTTTAGACGACAAGCCTACTGAACACTGTTTCTATCTTCTTATTTTAAAATTATCGAAAAAAGTGCTTAAGTATTTTCGTAAAAATATAATATGGGATAATGTACATGCCTAAAAATCCGCATGGTTTCAACATTGTTTCGAACCAAATTATAAAGACAATTTAGACAATATGAGTGAAATATTGTCGAAATTCTTCTTATTACCAACCCAAGGTATATATACAAATTAGAATAGAAAGAACGTTGAAATATTTTCATTTAATATGACAGGAATAACTGTACAACAAGTTACCGATAAATCTGAGAGGGTTATTTTGTTGTCATGAAATAAACGTATCACTACTAATCTTTCTCCTTAGCTTTACTCGCAGACATCTAAAGAGACAGATGGATTTGTACATCAATCGCCTTCTCGCCATCACTACTAGGATTAAATTATGGCTAGGGAGTCACTTGTAACCGATATTAGAAAGTATAAACAAATGAGGCATAATTCTGTAAACAAGAGAGTTATTAAAACCGCTTTGTATGCATTATGATCTTCATTGTAAAGTACTTCTCTTGTAATATTTTGAACGTTTTTATGAGGAAACTGATCGCCGTCTATTTATCCAATATCAATCTACCAAGGCAGTTGAACACGCCTGAGGAGCCCGTTAAGAAGGATGTGCGGGTGCCTATGATGACACATTTGCTACGGATATAAGATGGCTTAAAATTTCTTGTTAAACACATCGCTAGCGGTCTGGAAGGGTAATAGCGTAGATAAACAGAAATCAACGCGCTTAATAGAGGGACGTTTAAAGGTTCAATATGAGTAAATTATTATTCAAATCGTGAGAAGTTACGCTAGTGACATTTAGTTTATATTACCTAATATAGTATGAATATAAATTCGTAAAGGGCGCAAACCTACATTGCCGCTGTATAGTCCTATTGAGTATTGACGAAAAGCCTTTCACGAAAGACATCATAATTATTAGTTAATATTGAAGGCATATTTCATATTTTCCTAAATACTATTCTACTTCATATATTTCAATTTGCATCACACAAGAAAAAGAGGAACTGCCCGAAATCAGTTAAGATAAAAACAATTATTTTAAACTTTTTAATAATTATATTTAATATTTATATTCTTCGTTGTCCCGCTTTAAGGAACACTAACATGACTTACATAAGCCGATCCGATTCTTCGGTAACTTTGCGAAAATTTTGAGAGATTCACACAGTCATAAAATGTTTAAAATTTCCGACGGTTTTGTGCTCAAATGTTTTCATTAATGTACGAATGTGAATATTTTGAGATGGCACGAGGGAAGATGACGATGGAGTTTTATATCAACACAAAATATAGAAAATCAATACTTCTGAGTTTCAGTAAAATAAACCAAATCGATCGATGATCATTCCATGATCTACCAGACACAATAAACCAATTTCTGAAAGCAGCTATTTAAAGTAAGTTAAACAAATTTTAAATGACTACCTGCCCCAACGGTTGCTTTTATATATAAAAATGAATGATACAAAATATTTTAAAGTGAAAATCGACTAAGTCATCGCGAAATGTGAAACACTTAACAAATAGTATCATATTGCAAGAATGATTTTAAAATTCACTTCAAGATTGGTTTCAATGGTACTCGGTATGTTTGATTCGCGTAGGAGACTTCGTCAAGTTTAGTTCGAGTGGGGAATGTTTCGGCTCATATCCGCATCAATATCATTTAATTGGTATTTTTAATTCATATTTTACTTCCCTCTTTTACCAGATTTGGTGATGTATTGTATTCGTGAAGTGGGCTATGATGGATATACAACACATATCTATTACTAGCTCGTCCCCGTCCGTTAGCCTTGAGCTAAGCTATTAGATGTTTGCACGTAATACTAACAATAAAAGAAAACAAAATTTTGTTCGGCCTATGGCAAAATGGCAAGTCAATGTATTTAAATACATTTCAATGTATTTAAATACATTTCATTGTATTTAAATACATTTCATTGTATTTAAATACATTTCATTGTATTTAAATACATTTCATTGTATTCCTCGTTTTGTATCGCTTACCTGCTTACCGTATACATTAAGAATCCTGCAACTTCGGTCGTATTGTTAAGATTATTTAAAGTTTCTATGAAATTCTATCGTTATATGGAAGTTTGAAAGAAACAAATACTTATTATTTTAAATTTCAAAATTAATGTAATTGTCAAATATGGTGCATCTACTTTGAGAAAGGCCTACTCTTACAAAAAATAAATCAGTTTATGGGGACTCATAACATACATACTCATTTTAATCAAATACTCATTTTATTTTCACCAAAAATATATCTCGAGCTTTAAAGATGGATCGTGCATTTTAATACATTTTATGGGTGCAATTAATGCAATTTTTAGAAAAAGGGGAAGCGGCATCGCAGCTTAGGGATGAGATGGTAGACCTGGTGTTTTAACATTTAAAAATTATTACTGTATATGATAGCATATAAATCTTGCCAAAAACATCTGGAAAAATACTTCAAAACAAACTATACAACAGTATACTCCCGCTCTGGACCCTAACGGGCGGAGGACGAAATCTTTATTCACGCAAACAATAAAATATTAATTGTCCAATGACTAACGATAGATATTTATAACATAAAATGCAGGACAAAAGACGACAATATTACCTTTTCAGTTTACGTAAGAAAATATAATTCGCATCGTATAGGCAATTGTTTGTTAGACATATAGCACGCTTTGTTAATTTATGGATCGTAATAGCTTCGGCTAAGGGCGGCATAATATACTACAATGTTTATACATGTTTGACAAATTGGTGCAAATGCGCGTTAAATTGTTTATAATAACCAAAAAGTCTTAATCGGTCGAGATACATGCTCTCGTAAATACAGTAATAGATATTAAATTTTGTCGGTTTATATTCGATTCGAGTGACGGTAGCCATCGATTTCATGGTTGTATACTTCTGTTTATATTTAATACAATTGATACAAAAAAGTAACATACTGTAGTTTATGCGAAAGTAAAAACAACTAAAAAACACAAAAAAATATTAGAAATGAGCTACATGTAGCATTCAAGATGCTAAATCTAATCGAAAAACTTGACTGTGTTTATTTCAACATTTTCACTGCAATTGCGATAATTCAACACTTTTTTCACTAACAATTCAAATAAATGAACGTTAAGCGTCGCCTCTGCCAATGAATGTTTTATACTATTTCGAGAGTCAAATCGGATTTAAATTTTTAATGATCTATGGTTTTTGAATTATTCACACCTTATAATAGACTTTTGAGCTTTGAATTTAGTTCAAAAATCTAATTATTAAATGTAAAACTCAAGGAATATTTGTAAGGAAATAATCGGTTTGCTTAGTTCATTTCAGTAAATTATTATTTGATTATTTGATTATTATCTATTATAAGTAATGTATTATTCGTGTATATAGTATTGGTTAATGTGTGCTTCGTATTCTGAATCCAAAATAACGTAATAATAATAAGTTTTAATGCAAGATTTTGGAACTCACTGAGACATTGAATAAAAAGTGTGATGCAATCTACAATATTTGAGCATGGAATTACTACTCTGACATAATTCCATGATTTGAGTATATGCCTTTATTTTATGTTTGAGAAGGTATTCAATTATTTTATATGAATGACTGTATTCCATTCATTACCAATTGTGTTATCATATTCATTAACATTTAAAAACAATTAAGGTGATAATAATACGATGTTTCATCTAAATCACAACACTGTACAAAGCACCTTTTGGTTCCTTTTATCTCATTAATTGTTAATTTAAACGCCGTAACCACATAATAACTCGTGAAGCGGCATATTTTGTATTTGAAAACGCATCGAGGTTTCGGCTTAGTTTTAAAGATTGTCCGCATTCACGAAAATTAGACTTAATTGATAAAAAATCCTGATAACTTAGTTATGTTACAAAATGAACCCAATTATTTAATGTAAAAAGTACATGACTATAAGTTTTAGATATGGAAACATTCAATTCTACTTAAATAGAAAATCTGGTGGATTTGTGATAAACATCTGTGTTCAGTAGTCTGTAATTTGTAAATGAATACTCGCAAAGAAAATGTTGACAATTTGGTTGTAATTCGTCTTGATAAGTGTATGTACAATGTAGATGTAAGATTAGGAATATTTCGGTAAAACTTCTGAGAATAATAAGCAATTTTAATTCGGTGGAATAATTTGTTTAAGTTGTTTTTTGTCGCTGTTCATATATTCGAGATATTCACATTGTAGTATTATATTTCCCCCGTAGGATTTCAGAATTAACATATTTAAGGTTATAATAAACTATTAATGAAGCTTCATTATTTACATTTGACTACATGGGTTACATAATAGTATAAAATAAAACGGATGGGAATTGCGTAGGCTACGGTATATTTTAAATTTTCGCTTAAAATAACTGGAATTTGGTTTGAATTTGTTAACCAATTTGCATTTCTAAACTAAACTTGCTTACCAAATTAAAAATATTCCTTTTAATTTCAAGCATTAATCCTTAACAGGCTAACCATACCGATCTATAATTACAGAAGTATATCTTAATGTATATTGGCTATTAAGGTCAGTTAACGAATTGCATATTTTAGATTTACGTTTTTAAACTTACTTAATGTTCTGCAGTTCTTCTAATCTGCTTAATCCCTTTGACCTAGAAATCTTTGTTTCAATTGTATATACTTTAAAACCAGTAATCGTTACAGCTATTAATTTTAATGGGGTATAAATTAATATAATTTATTATAATACATTGTATTTTCATATTTCTTAAGAATATCTTCGTTCATAACGAATTTGACACTTTGTTCATCATGACTGTATAGACTGCCTATTTATGATTATAAGTTATTTTTCAGCGTTCTCTCAATTGCTCAAACTCACTTCTTGTACGGAACTAGCATTCTTATCACGGGCCATCTCCTCGTAGCCTAGAATGAATATCGAGCAATTGTACTACAGTAGCTATATCCTGTTCGTTAATTTTAGTAGACAATTAATCGTAATTGCATCTAATGATAATTTCCTCATTTTCATCTCAGCGTTGATACGAAGTATTGTGCTGGTTTCATTCACTTGAAACATGTATATACATATATATTATTTAGTAAAAGTAAAGCATGAAAAGATAAGCTCGGTACTTGCTGTAAAAATATAATATTTAGTAGTCGTACATTACGGTTTAAAACAAATAATTTAACCGCAAAGGTTTGGCCTATTTCGAATATCGTATATGTATTATGTTAGTTGCGTATGTATAATCATTTTAAATATTTCAATACAACATTCGATAAATGTTAGCTAATTTTAGTAATGAAAGATCAATTAAAGACCCGTCTTCGTTAATCCCAATATTCTGGTGGAAATATTTATGTTTATACACTGTGTAACATAATTCGTACAAATCGATTGTTGTAATAAACCACGATAAAACAATATAGATATACTGTTTTATTTAGGATCGCCAAAAACTTTACTTAAACATTGGGATCACAAAGTGTTACCATTGTTGTTTTTGTTGCGGCTTAGTTGCATGCAATATCATAAAGGCAATTAGATTCCAAATTATTGTAATCCCATTCCCCTTTCAAAACGCAAAACTTATATACCAAACGCGTGTAACATAGGGTTCATGTAAGCTACAACAATTAATTCTCAAAATAAAGCGTATGCTTCTAACTCACAGAGGGGTAAATATAAATGACCCAAGTGGGATCTATTATTATTAATTTTAATAAAACCCGCCAAATGTGTGGAAATATAACAACAGGTTGACTTACCTTGCTCCCTGGTCCACCATTGTTGGTTGCATCCACGGTTCTCGAATGATCGGCGTTTCCGCTACGACGGGGTCGCTCGATGATATCGTCGTCCCGTTAACAGGCCCGTTGACGGTGTTTGTAGGGGGCAACTCACTAGCAGATGAGGTTGCTACGGGCTCCTCTTTTAAGTTGGTGGTACCGCGAACCAGCGAATCCTGAATGCCAAACATGGAGGGGTCTTTTGTATTGGGGGAAAATATAATGATTTCCCCACTTTGCATTTGAAAAAGTTTATTTTAATAATAAGTTATTATACTTATCCAAATTTAAGTTCTTGCTCCAGGAGACACAAACTTAATTTAAGAAATATTCCAATTTGATTGTTTTTGCTTCCCGACTCGTAGAACACAAAATAATTCGTACTTTAACACATTTGGTTTGGTCGTACGTTCATTAATTCTCAAAAATGAAAGTCTGTGGTTTTCTCATTAATTTGTGTATAAGAGAGTAATTGTTTGACGAAGACTATCGACTTTGTTTATGTAATTAGAATTAGTACATAAGTTTGAACGTTAACATTAGCATAACGAATAATCTATACTCCAACATTCATGTAACATATTCATACACTCATGTCTATTATTAAGCAAACATAGCCTATGTTAGTTCTGTTTTACTTAAAAACACTACCCAATATTTCGTTTTGTTTGTATCGTAAATTCGATCAGTTTTCTCTTGTACGAAAAGTTTGAACGATACAGTTTCTCAGAACTCGAAGAAACCAACACAGACAGGATTGTCTTGGGAGATTCGTGAGCATGCCAACGCGAAATGACCGTGAACTCTCGTAAACCCCACGGGAAGAGACGGTTACAATAAGGTGTTCAGCTCCCGTTGGGTTTGATACATCCCGTTGGGCGTACGAAAGGATTGTCCTAGAGTGGTGTTGTTGAAAAGAGATATCTTGAAGTACTTGTCAAGTGTCTAGATGGCTAAATAAGAGACGTGGTGATCCTGTGTGACGGGTGCCCCGTGGGGTGGGTCTCTCTAGTGTCCAGGGTGATATTAAAACAAGGAAAGGTGTAACAGCTAGTATTTGGATCAGTGTGGGTCTGGATTATTTGACAAGTAACCTCGTCGATCTCAGATTAGTCAAAATAAGCTTTAAATAAATCTTCACTGTCAGCTGTTGTAAAAAGTCCCAACGTTTAAAAAAATCTGGACACAGTATATATTGTCTTTCCTTTTGTAAAAGTTTTCACGTCAACTGTATTGTAATCTGCACGACCAATACCGGTCAAAGTTGGTTTCATTAATAAGGTGATTAACTTTTTAACATTCCAGAGAAAAATTGAAACTTCACCATTAAACACAACGGGTTGTCTTTAAAGTTAATTAATTAACACCTTCAAGTGTTTCCCAAAAAATATACCAATTGTTTCACAATGTTGTTAAAGAAAAATCTTCCAGCTCTTCCTTGATCAAATAAATTCTATAAACCAACTGTTCTGTTTTCTCCGTCTCGTATCTTGCTCTTCAGTAAACAAAAAATACTTTTGCGAAACTCCCCAAAGTTTTCTTTTCTCCCTTTGCACGTGTGGTGTTACCGCAAGCCTTTTTACGGAATGATATATTCTGGAGCAGTTCTTGAAGATGGGTTGTTAAACTTCTAGACCTTCGTTCACTGGAGGGTTGACTTTTGTTCAAATGCAGCCACTGTAAGCCGCCACTCACGGTCCAAAGTACTGGTTTCCCCTGGAGACATCAAACTGCTTTTCATATGTCTTCAAGATTTCTCTTGCTTAATTGTACGTAGGGCACAGCAAGTATCAACACTTCAGTATTTTGGCTTTCGCGCTTGACCGGCCCAGAAGGGAAAACGTCATTGATCCCTTCATAGTGAAACAGGCTCCGCCTCTTTTATCCATATATGATCACTCCGCTTCCATATTAGGCATCGCAGAATGTATGGAATTCTTCGCGTAGCCAATCAGAATAGCGGTAGCTTAACAATATTATTGGTTCATCACAAAACATGCGTTGATGAGAGAGGAGTTTGAGTAGAGCGATATATCCCGATCCAACTTGAGATAAAAGTCGTAGAAAATATTCGAAATTCACTGAAGAAAAGAAAAGACCAATCTTTGGAAATATATGTAACACGTTGTGCTCATGAAAAGACGATTCAGACGAAAAATTGTTGCGGATTTGGAGACAAATTAGAATGAAAAGATAAATAAATAATAAATAAGGTTTGTCACACTTGGGGGCTGACACGTGTGGTCACACAGTATGATGCCTGTTACTCGTGTCACAGACCACTAGAATAAACAAAAACACAAAGGCACTTAGAGTGAAGGTGTAAAGAAGATTTCAGGTAAAAAATCTCTCCGAGCGTTGTTGTGTATAAAGAAATAATATGAAGGGAGTCTGGTGCAGTAATTATGATGTGTTTAATGCTTCCCAAATGAAGTGTCATCTCTCCACACTGCCCGTACAACACCGTTGAGGTAAATCACGTTTGACGGTGAAGGGGAACTGGTATATTGATCATCAGGAAGGAAACGACAACCTATTGATGTTAATTAAACGAGCGTAACGTGACCACTGGGAAAAAAAGCCAGTAAAAGCTTTAGACCGCTCGTCTAAGGTAAAAAATACTAATGCGTACGGGAAGCAGTGGGGGCTGGATCGAAGGGAAGTTTTTTAATACATAACTAATGCTTAAAAATTACATATCAATCCATTCAGGCCGTTTATATATTTTGATTAAGCTGAACCATGTGGAACAACAGAAACGTGCGTCTCTTCTTCGACTTCTCGCTTTTCTCCAGGCTTCTACTCAACTTGGACATCGCACCCAAATGATAAAGACCCGTTCCTTTTTATCAAAGATCGCGTCAAATCTTGTAACATTTTGAAATTTTTGTCCTGATTTTTTGGAAATGTGCCTTACATACCAAAATCCGAAATGGGTGACGGTTTAATATCATATGCTCTAGAAAATGTGAAATTAAAGCAATTCAGAACTTGCGTCACTACTGAGACACACTGATATGGGGAGGGGGGTACCAAAATACAACAGGCTTCTATAAGAGCCAAGGGATTTTAAACAACAAACTGCATATAGGCC
>JAODAF010093874.1:0-10899 GCA_027574765.1 Molpadia intermedia | reverse complement strand
GTTATTGAAAAATAATCGTGTATAGTAAATAAATATTCCATGACCTCATTATCCCTGGCTCTCCGAAATAATTTTGACCACCCCACCCCTTAGTCCCCCCAGGACCCTCTTCAAAATGGACATTTTAGACAATATAAATTATTTTTCGGGCACGTTAGTCATGCCCCCCTAAAATATGTTGGTCCCCTACGCCTATGAATGTCGTCATAACGTAGGAAGCATTGGTGGTGGGGTATGTTACTCAAACTTTCCGGAATATATAGATTGTTCGGTTAGTAAAGTGTACAAACCCAAAACAGGCCGCACGTATAACCAGAAACACCATTTTATCATTTCCCCTGCATTCCCCGCTTTCGGAATCAACATTTTGTCTCTATATATATATACCAGAAGAAACAATCGAGCGAAGATACTTCCCACACTTCCTGGAACCCCCTCCCCATCCCTTTCCCCAGCTAGCTACCTATACGGGCTTTCTATGTCACTAAATAATTATTTGTTTTATAACTGAAGCCAGTCAGACATTACACACTGGCGCGTCGTGTTCAGGAGGGCAGACAGACATTACACACGCGCGCTTGGCGCCTCATGCTTGGCAGAGCAAACGCGCCAGCGTGTAATTCTATGGGATAGTCATATGCTAGGTTGATCCATACAAGCCAATGAACTCTCATGCATCATGCGTGATCGATCACGCTGGTATGACACGGGTTGTCTAAACTAAGCTTTACACCAAACGTAGGAGGCAACTGCAGATGTACTTTAATAAAAGTCAATCCTCTTGGCAGATCGTCTTGCACGTATATCCCCATTCAGGAAACAATTGAAAATCAATACGAATGCGTTTAATGTGGTATTATTGGTATTGTTGAACACCAAACTTCATAACTGTGTCATTCTTGTGTAGGTATATGATAATAGGCCTATCTATATTAATCCAATGAGAGGCGCTGGGGCACATAACATTTTCGGGCATAGGGGGTAACGGGTAAGGACTGGGGTGCGAATTAGTTCCCTACATGTATGTTTTACTATAATATACTCGATCGGCTCCGTCTCTGGTGGCATACATGGTGACGCATTTATCCATCTTTCTCGGCGGCCTGTCTGTGAGAAGTATATATATTCGCATAAAGGTAGTAAGGTGTGTAGGTGTAACAGTCCATGAAACAGAACAAGGTCTCAAAGGTACTCGAAATTATAAAAAAAAATAGCTAAAAGTCCCTGCTAAATTGTCAAGTAATAAAAAAGTCAGATACAAAATTGTCAAACAAAAATGCTCAAACTACATCTTACATAGGCCTACTTTCACAGCTAACCCGGCAGAAGCATTTTTTTCTCATCTTAGCTATGAGCATACGTGGTCCAATTTGACCCCTTGCGTGCGTCAGTGCTCTCAGAACTATGTGAATAACCATCAGATATTACCATTAACATTATATGTTACATTTCAACATGTTTTCAAACTCAGCTGCATAAAAGCTTCATATTCTGATAGTCCAAAGGAAACCATCAAATGTTAACAATAATCTTGGTTAGATTTTCACATGTTTAACAAACTCAAATAGATGGTTCGGAGATCCATATAGTGTGGTAATTAACATACCATCGTGTGATGACAGCACTTTCGGTAGTACGTTTCATATGTTAATCAAATTAACTGATTAATATAGCCTAATAGTCTGTTACCCAGAATTCCATCTGATGTTAGATCCATTGTAGATTGCATTTAAAACTGTTTTCCAGGTGACGTCATATTAGGCCAAAATTGTAATTATTTTCCAATTGATTAATAACACCCTTTAAATAATTTAGTAAATTCTAACAAGGCCAAAAGGCGCACAACAAACGGCGGTAAAACCACAATGGCTTGCAGTCAATTGGTCAAACGTCGAGTTATATCACAGCTATAGCTGTTCGAGTACCTATGTCAGTACCTGGCCAGATCTGGACGTTGAAATGTGTTTGAAACCAAATACTCTATAATTCGATAAACCCGGTTTATCAAATCAATATTTATCAACAAAAGTCATGGATCTTTATGAGAGAACGTTGGACTATCGACCATAAATGTCCATAAACGACATAAAATAGTCTCCCGTGACCTACCTAGGCCCAAGCTGACCCGTTAATGTCTCCAGGGTACGGTAGAATTTAGCTCAACTTTGCCCTGTCGCAAGATTAGTCCTAATTCATCCGAAACCAGAGAAATTCTACTAAAATACACACAGCGAGATTAACACATAGACTTCACTTCAAGTAATAACCAGAAAGCCAAATAGGCTCAGTTGTGCTTCCCTGCCGCAAAATATTTTCAAAATTACAATTATCATCATGTTGACTTCCTCAAGAGGTTAACATGTGACCTAATGTGATTAAAGGCGTGGGGTGGTGGATGATGGGCAGAAACCTCAATATACTAGGATACCGGTAGGGGTTTTAATAATGTTAAATTAATGTTAATTACTGTTAAATATAACTCTTTTACCAATAACTCTGCATTTTAGTACTGGTGTCTTAGCGTCTCATGTCAAGTTTGGGCAGTACATATTGCATGTATTCTTTGGATACTCAAAATGTGCGAAAGACAATTGAAAAACTCCTTTGTACGGAAACATAATAGTTGAACGTTAATTGTAAAACAACACTTGATGATATTTCCAAGAAGTTGTAGCTTTCAATAATTATATTGATTGTATATTATGTCGACGGACACCATTAATTCCAATTAGAATGAACTTCCGTCTTTGCCTAAACAACATTTTAATCAACAGTAGCCTACCCGCCTTTAATACTGACCTGGAGAGATTAATATGTTCCAGTTAATGCATTGCAACTCACATTGTGTTTGTTAGCTTATGGAATCCTTACATTAAACCATGATAGACTATGTATTCATGTTCAGTGTGTGAAGATAAGCAATATTTGTACACCCGGGATCACTCAAATACAGTGAACAGGTGAAGAACATATCTAATGTACATAATGTACTCCTCCGCTGGGAGCTAACATTTGAAGCTTATTTGGTTGTATACCCAATAGCCTATATTCGTCATTATTTTTGCTTGGTTTTGATAATGACGGGATTATAGTACCACATAGAACCATGTCGAATCCCTGCAATATTCAGGCCGGGACCCTCCGCTCAGGAACCCTCCGCTCAGGGACCATCCATTAAACAATGTATTTGCATAACACTGCACCTTAATTGTTTGATAATAATACTACATACTCCAAAAACATGTGCAGTTTAATTAGCATGCGTATAGAGAATCAGCTCACATTATTTGCCTGCCAAGTACCAATGGGTCTTCCGTCATATCATTGTGTATATATATAGGTAATATGAGTTTCCTCTATAAGCACTCTCATCCCTAAGTAAACAAGAAACATCGAGAACGGATGTTAGTTTTACTAAGCAGATGCAGCAACAGAATAATCTATATTAGCAGTATTATTAAATCAGTTAGCAAATTGGTAAAAGCAATAAGTTACTTTAAAAGACTCAATATTTTATAAGGATGAATAGACTGCTGAGAAAAACACTGTCGGTTGAATAAATATGTCTAAACACAGAGTCGCCTTCAACCCATGAATTGCTCTTCCTCCTCAATAACCTCCTCTTCCGCTCAAATCCAAAAAATCAAATTACCATCACTGAAAGTGAATACGATAATCACTTAATCACGAATAAATTCTTAACAATATCATCACAGTTCCTACAGGACACATGCCATGAGGGGCCATAAGGATCAAAATTAAAGGATCTATCGTTTGTTTGCTTACGGGCGTCGAGTTTATCACTAATTTTACATAACGAGTGACACGACGACACAAAATCCCTAGGCAACCGAGCTACTTCGACTTCGCCTTGTTGCCTCCATTCGTGATATTGCAGATACAACGAGTTATTTTTATCAAGTTTATTAATAAAATTCACTAATTCTGATACGGTTTTAAAGTGTTCAAGGTGAATATAGGAATTTGGCGGAGCAAGTCGTTCGTATTCCTTCGAATGTGCGCCGAATACAATTGGTACTTGTTCATATCGTAATGCATTCCAGAACTTCTCGGTTATATATTCCGAACAACAACTGTTTTCCAATATCAGTGCAAATTTGTAGGTTGATAGTGTTCGAAGACAATCCGGCGCCAATTTTGTACAAGTCATGTTTCCACAAGTACCATACATATGCAGCGGGAGAGACAGAGCCAAATTTCTTGCAAATTCGGTTCTTTTCCATTTTTTCTTACTATATCCGCAACTGCTACTCATCCAAGATATCAAATTTGTCTTCTTTTTAATTACTCCTGCAAGAGTCGCACTTAAGTTTATATTTGAATGAGGACGAGATATATATCTTCCATAAGGCATAGGGAAATCAGCTTTGGAATGATATGTAAAAGACATATGATAAGTGTTGGATCTATTTTGTATTGGCGGAATCAGATGATCGTAAGTTGTTAACGCACTCTCACGTGATGCAAATATCCAACTTTGATTATCACTACGATATTTGCGCAATTTTTGCCATACAGTTCGAGTTATTCGACCGCGCGGGGCTAATGCAAATATCAGACAATCCGCCTTCGTCGTACTTTCAAAACTATCAGCATATTCTAACGCTTCCACATTAATTGAGGAATTTTGGCAGTTGCATTCAAACGGAGGTCGGTTTGGCCAATGTTCTCGATATCCAATAAAAATAATATGTTTAGTAGGGGTAGTTGACACCTGTGATATATTCATCTGCGTATAATTATAAAGTAACGAATTATTTATTGCAGATGCCAATGTTGTGTGAAGTAACTCCTCAATAGAATGGTTAATGCTGCAGGTTGGTTCATGATTCAATGATTCGTTTTTATTATTTTTACTGCAGTCATTCCTTTTGCTCTGAGAGAAATAAAAATCCGATGTTGGAAATTGATATAATAAATCCATGATTAAAAGTACGATGAAATTAAACGCTAATATTTTCATCAACACTGTCCTTAAGTTCATAAATATAACCCACGGAATAACCATGATTGAAAGCAATCTTAAGATTTTCATTAATAAATGTAGCCTAATCGCCAATACTTCCAACACTAGTGTCAACAACTGTCTTTCCCAACTCTGCTAAAATTCTAATAGAATCACGTATCATAGAGACCAATATGTGCTTAGCTTCTGCACCAAAGCTAGACCTGACAAGCAATTAGTTCGAATATCTGAGCACCAGTTCAACAACTATTCGTCAATAAATTGATGGAGTCAGTCAAAGATATCAATCGCTTTAGTTTTTAAGACGTATACTTCCGATGCAGATTAACGTCGTGTTCCAGGGAAACAAAATAAACAATGAGTTACTCACGTTAGTTATTCCGTGGCAAACCGATTATTACGGTACTGCGCGAATACGTCTGACAGTTAATCATGGAATGAAGAAATCTTTTATATCAAAAATCCATCAAGCATTTTCGATAATCATATTCTAATAAACACCAAAAATGATATTTTGTGAATAGTAAGACGCTAGTCAAACGTACCTTCAAGCCAAACCATTAAATGTTAATCATGTACAAAGACGCTGAGCTCATCATACGTTGTAAATTACCGTTGACTAAGAGGTACATTGTTCCGATAGGATAAACGCCTGACCACACAGGAAAATAAATACCAAATATTAGGATGTTGGTTAGATTACCTACGTAAATTCATCCGGTACAGTTATTTACGGTAATCCTTTGTGTTACAAAATAGGTTTCAGATACATATACGGTATTGTGAGAGTTATGGTAAATATGAAATCGCGAGATTCAAATCAGCATATGAAAAAAGAAGATCGATTTGGTCACCTAAACATTTACAAAAGCAACGTTGTCACTATATTAGCTACTAGTAATACTTTTACAATACCATATAAAAAAAAAATTATATTCGCCGTAAAATAATACTAGTCACAGAATTCCCCATCCAAAATAGCAAACTGAACATATTGAAAAACGCTGAAATCCACAGGAATAACTATGTGATTTACCGCATACTTCGGCGTGCGTTTTCCTTCTTACTGTGTGATTATCGTTCAGTAGGCGATTTCAAATATATATTAACTCTGATTTTTGTACTTTGTCCAAAAATACACTTGTTGATATGTTCAAAATGAAAATTTATGATGAAAATGTTTCGCAAAATGATCAAATAGTAGGTTCAAAATATGATTTCAGAATAGGCGAATCCAACCCGCTGCTTACTGCTGTATAAGCATCGCTCCAGTAATCCTGCCTATTGAATATTTAATATTGTCGTTTGCTGCTAAATATAGCTGAATCAATTGCCAAAGTTCGTCGGTCCTTTATTCAACTTGGTGCCCTTTTATCTGATATTTGAGAGTTCATTTTGATTTCCATCTTTTTTGCGAGTAGTTCGTACTTCATGCAGATTGCTTGTTTAGCAGCTTCTGTATGTTCTTTAATTGTAGTTAAATGATAAGTAACTGGTTTCCTATGGTACTTAAACCATCCTGTATACATCCGAGTATTATACGGTAGCCCAGAATAACCACAAACCGTGATTAATGATTAGGGCCACTTTTGGTTAAATATATGAGTAAGAACAATAGGCGTATACGTAAAGTACATCGAACCCTTTACACCGAAAAGAGCAAACCGGAAGTATACTATACAAAACATAAAGTACAGGTATATATATATAAAGGTATGCTGTACCGCGTAGCACGCAATTGCAAAACTTTACACTTTCAGATAGTTGAATGCTTTATATATAAGGCAACATTGGCGTCCTACGTGGAACATTACTTTAATTTGCATCTATGAACAACTATCCGTAGTTAATATCTCATGCTGAAAATATCATGTTGAAGATATAGATTTTCAGTGTCAATAAAAACCACGTGACATGGCTACTTGGGACAGTATATTTAACTTCCTCTCCCAATAATGCTGATATGACCGGCTGAAAGAAGTAACACCATAAACACATGACACGTGTACTTACATACATACATACCTTTGCTCTCTATATATATCCCACAAACGGGTATAAGATCTTTGGAATGATAAACTAATAAGAAATATTTTAGTAATTAAAAGTTTCTTTTGATTTATTTACACTTTCTTGCGCAATGAGTCCCATGTAGTGTTTGATTGTAGTTGTAGTTCCAGTAGATGAAATAGTGGAGTGGAGTAGTTTAACGGTATGTAATATATATATATCCCCCCCCCCCCCTCAATATTTATTTTTGAATTTTCATTGTTATCAAAAGGCTGAGTGCATAAAGGTCATACACCACAATTAATTTCTTTATTGACTTACACACTAAATTATATATTTTTTATTATCTCCTCTCCACCCCAAATAACATGTACTATATACCCCATATATGAAAGCTGAAAAGTTGTACTTTTCAATTTCACCAACATAAATTGACCATGACCATTGAGAAATATTACGAACGTGGGTCCACCCGTAATGAATCCAACCGCCTTCGGAAATTCCCGGTTTTGCCTTCAAATGAATCTTAATTATCGTATTCAAGCAACAAGGCCTTTACAGTATTTGTACTTTGATTAGCCCTCTTCAATATCCAGGTGAAACAAGAAACCAGGCTTCCTGTTAACCTATCAAAAACTCCATCACAAATACTTTTTAGTTTTCCGCTGGGTGAACAATCTGGGCGAATAAACACCGAAGTTAATGGTGGTGTGGTACCTAAAGGTTGACTAATGTTTGCAAACATGGGAAAGTATGGTGTTTTCTAGACTAGATCCACATTACTTGTGTGAAATAAAGGTTGTGTTACTTTAAATTGTTTACAGGTCCATTAGCGATGTTGTATCTTATCCGGCCTTGTAGTAAATCGCACGTATCTCAAAACACTAATTGCCCTCTTTGCCAATTAACAATGCACTCGGATATTTTTACCGGAAAGACATAATCATTATCACTTTGCTCAACAACTAGTGGCGTTTTTAACCTTTTCAATGTTAGGGAGGAACACTATGCATACTCTCATAAATACATCAGAACTTAAAGTACGACATAGTGCAAGTGCTTTGCTGCCTGAAGTTATTGAACATACCAGTTTGAACAAATTAATCGTGCTATTGAAAAGGGTCGTTTAAGTCGGCAAATTGCTTTAAACCTAAAGACATGACGTATAATGAATTGTGCTACCTTACAATACAATACTTTTTTATACAATTAGATGCTTAACCACGTATAGGATACCGTATGTGGCGGTACTGAAAACCTTGAGTAGGCCTACATACAATGAATACATTACAAAGATGGTTAACTTTAACATAACTGAAAATGGTTTCAGGAACCACGTATGCGGTTACAAAGTCAATACGCAGTTATCTTTCCCTCAGTGGGAGGAGAGTTTGGGTGTGGTGTGAGTATCTTGGTCATTGTTTATTTTGTTTCGTTTCTTCAATGCCGGAATGTATTCATTGATAAGCCCAGGTGTTTAGTAGACTTTCTGTCATAGCCTATTGCACGTTTGATCAATGTATTTATGTCTAGTGAAGAATAAGTAATATTGTGACAAATCAATTAATGAATGCATTAGCAAATGTATAATGATGACACTGACAGGGTAACAAGTTTGTTTTCTTACGCCATGGGTTTATTTATGCATTTACTCTTTATTTATGTGTGTTCCGAAATTTAATGCTGGGGATGATCCCTTCCATCGAGACGCTACTGCGAACAGCGCCATAATAAATACGATGAAACGCCAAAAGACTCAGGGACGCAAACCATTTGAATATTTCGTACCTGTGGCCATTCAAAGCATCCGTAATATATTTCTAGTCTGTTCATCTATTTTCTTAGTGCTAAACGTTGCTTATGTAACAACCATAACTTTCAAACCAAAACATCAAACCGGATTTAAATCACCCATTTTCAACAATTAAGATATAGCCTATGTTTGTTTTTAAATTACAATTTGCAACCGGACAGGTATTGGCTTGTGGTTTCGTGATTTCTCGTGCCTTGGAAGTTCTAATTTAGCCTCCCGGGCAAGTCGTACCGGTATTTAATGAAGCATGAAATAGCACAAATGTCTCTAACATTTATTACAAATGGCGCAATCTTGAAAGAAAGCTATTCTTCAAACCGTGAATAAACATTAAGACGTGCGGATATATTAGTATTGTCCAAATCAATAATTCAATATCTATAGCAGATATGGCAAAGATGTCATGAAATGGGCCTTCCAATGTCAATAAATATTTTGTATGCACGTCTTCTCGGAGTTATTTACAACATTCTAAAATCAGCAGAAGCCTACATTGATTTTTTATTTTGAATATGTTACTCGAAATCGAAGGTACACGACGTCACGCAATTAAAACTCGAAAATGCACGAAAGCAAAATCATCTGACCATGATACCTGCAGCATTACGTTACATACCGCAAAACTCTTTCATTAGGACGAGTTAGTCTCCGAATTCCTAATCTTCTTAAGAAAGTGACCGTTATCAGCGCTTGCGAAACTTGCCCGTCCGGCAATAGATGTATAGTATAGGTGCATGTAAGATGGATCATGCTTGTAAGTTCGATCACTCTTAACTGCATGATCATGAATTGACAATTACAACACAACATAACTTAAAATACCTATTTCACAAACGTTACAAGTGTAATGTTAAATCGCAAGAAAAAAATCATTTTGAGGAGTAATTGCAGAATACCCCGTAATTCACAGCGCGCTAGTACCGGTATGTTCCTTTGAAGTTTTAAAATTGATTTTAGCGCACCTTATGCTATTATGACGTTGTGTACGTTATTATGTACGTTTTGAAACCAGAGGGGGCTGCACGTGATCAAATGGAAATAATCGAGCTAAAACATATCCATGTTCTCAACCAAAATCCAACAACTATTGTATGAATATCATCTACACATGTATACCTGAATATAAGCCGCTAAGTATTCCTCTATGTTCACTTTTGCATCATTTAAGTGATCGAGCTTCCATGCAACCATGGTAATGGTACTTGCCTGAAGGCATGAGCGTTACATTCAAGTGGACAAACATCCAAATAACTTTACTGCGCGCGTCTTTTCGGCTGACCGGGCAAGTTGACAAAAACAAAATTTTGACATCACGTAAAAAACGTCTATTGTTTGGCATTCTACGATCACGTGCTATCGCTTCGTCTAAAATGTGTAGACACGACAATAGCTACGGGTGGGGTAGGGGTGATCCAGCTAGTGTATGCTCATTCTTTTTGTCTTGGCATGGAGAGGAAGTGGGATGTTAAGCTACTGTACGTGTTCATGGTCGTATAGTGAATAATTTGAAAAGTAGGTTTCAAATCGAGTAGAAATCTTCTTTCTTTTCTCGTTATAGGAAATGTATAGTTAACATACTTTTTTGTTGTTATACATCCTCCGACAATGCCTCTTTTCGGCATGGTGGTTTTCCAACATATTCAGAAGAAATGATCACTTTACTCGAAGGGCAAACCAACAGTACATGGTAGTAAGTGTATGTGTCCCGTCACTATACTAGTTAGCTACTTCCGGGAATTGTTTTGTACTTCTGGTATGATTATAGTATCTGCCTGCTTCCGCTGTAAACTCTGCGGTGAGAATTGACAACATTGAGTATGCTTTGCTTTCTATTGCTACTTAATATGTCCTGCATACTTCAAATCATCGGGCGCGTACAGCGTTATATAGCGTATAATGATGTACGTTAACGTTAACTGGTATAATGTTACAGTTGTGACGTCGTTAAACGACAGATCAAACAAAGACTATACCTGAGTTTGAACTTTCATATATGATGTAACAAGAGCCCAAAGGCACTATGGTTCCTTGCTTAGAGGAATATTACAATTTAAATGATGCGTTATATATCATCAAAAATTTGGGCTTA
>JAODAF010093764.1:0-10899 GCA_027574765.1 Molpadia intermedia | reverse complement strand
TTTGATGCCATATTCGGATCTCAAAGATACCTTCCGATCAAAAGTGTCAATTGGTTGAACCATGTGCGACCTTTGTTATCGGAGGTTAAAGTTTTGTTGGGGGTTTAAAGCACAGTTAGGATGGTCGTAAAGATTTGTTGTGTAGTTTTTCAACCAGCATTGTTAAACCACAACTGATCCTTGGGTCAAATCCGAAAAAATGCTTATTTTGAGAGAAATGGGGCAAAGAAAAAAAAGTTTTTTTATACTCTTATATATAATGTAACAAATTGAATTTTATATATTGTAACAAATTGAAGTAGCGATATGGCGAGCGGCTGGGCTTTTTGGCCTATGTTGGTGTATTTTAATTAGCCATATTACGAAAATAAGGAAAGCAGAACAAATGACAGCCGAGACGTTGAATAAGATTCACAACACATATGAAACAAATGAAAAGAAATAACTGTATCTCCAGTAACGTAAATTCTTCCAAACATTAAACAATACACTTCAGTAGGGAATGTGCTCCAGAGGTTTATTTGAAGTTCCTATGGCTCCGGGGTTTCTTGTTAAATCAAGAATCTACCAAAAGAAGAGAACCAGACCAAAAAACATTGCACTTATCCAACTGGTAAGAGTACACTAACACACGTACACCACGAGTTCTGCCTTTCTAGTTGGTGCCCCCCCCCCCCAGATTGAAATAACTTCCACTGCCCCTGTTGGTGCTGTAAATGTTTTTCCACTATTTTATAACTTTCTAATAGTTTTGCTTATAGTGAAGAAAAAAAAATGGAAAATAAGGAAATATTCCTGATTTTCAATGAATTTATTTTATTGTTTTATCTCATAGGTTGCATATCCTAAGATCAATAAAAAACAGGAACTCCCTGCTTCTGGTGAAGACAAGGAAGAACTACCTGACTCACCCCGACAAGAATCGTTTGAGGACCCCCATCCTGGTACACCTGACATCAAACCTGATGGCAGGTACGAGCAGGATGGGATCGTCGGGCAAGTCACAGAACAGTCTTCTGAGTCTTTGCAGACAACAACTGAGGGTGATCTTGTTCCAGAAGAGGCCACGGACACTGAATCTTTTGAGGAAGTGAAAGTGGAGATCCCAGAGGCCATGCAAGAATCCGTAAAGGAGGTTGCTACCCCAGGTAATATTGAAAGGCATATTGAAGCACGAAGCACTAAGTCATTACCACCGGTTGTGGATACTAACAATGGAAATAACCCTGCTGGTGGAGGCACTCCAGAAGATAACATCGGGGTTGGTATGCGGTCTGAAAATACAATTACTTTTCAACAAGAGGCGGATAATACAAAAGAGAATATAGGTGAGGGGGTCCCACATGGGCATGCTGTGAAACTGGAATCAGAAAATTTATTGATGGAAGATAGGGCTGGGGATCATGATAATGAGATTAGGGAAGAGATCCCAAAGGCTGCTTCTAATGAGGGGATTAAGAGTGATGCTGATATGCAAGTTCAAAATGATGATATCAAGTTAAGGCAAGATTTCAAAGTGCCAGAAAATACCCCAGAATTAGCTAAAGAAAATGGTATTATTGGAAATATTGATAGTCTCGTTAACATTGAAGAAGTGAAAGTGAATAAGAATCAAAGAGATATTGGTCATGATCCTTCTGTGGCTCAAAATGAGGGTCAATACTCTGTCCCTGAAATTGATGATATGGCCATAGATGAAACAAGATTAGACCAACATATTAAAGAGCAAGTTAATCCAGAACATGGTTCAGAAAGTGTCCATATTGAGAATAAAATTGATAACATAGAAGTAAACACATTAGACCAATCAGAATTCAGGGTGGAACCACAAAGTGAGGAGGTAATGAAAGCTGAGGTAGTTCAGGAGACAGTCAAAGAAGGTAATGAGATTAGTATTGATCATGCTAAAAATACTGTGGTCATGAAAAACATGGATAACACAAATACAGAACAAAATTCTGATGAGCAAAAAAGTAAGTTAGAACAAATTGTAGGTGATGATCCAGCCCTGAATATTGATAATAATGATAAGATAGAAGTAAATGTATTAGGACAAATAGATTTGGGATCAGAACCTGAAGGTATGTCCGAGGAGGCTTATCACGAGGAGTCCACCAATGATGGTAAAGAGATTACGGCTGATCATCAAACAGATCACATTAAAAATACCGTGGAAATAAAAAACATGGATAACACAAATACAGAACAAAATTCTTTTGAGCCGGAAAGTAATCCAGAACAAAATATAGGTGATGATCCAGCCCAGAATATTGATAATAATGATAAAATAGAAGTAAATGTTTTAAAAGAAACAGATTTGGGATCAGAACCTGAAGGTAGATCTGAGGAGGCAATACAGTCTGATGTAGATCAGGAGTCTATCAAAGATGGTAGTGGGAATAAGGGTGATCATGAAACTGATCACCTAAAAAATACTGTGGACATGAAAGACATGGAAAACACAAATACAGAACAAAATTCTTTTGAGCCGGAAAGTAATCCAGAACAAATTGTAGGTGATAATTCAGCCCAGAATATTGATGATAATGATAAAATAGAAGTAAATGTTTTAGAAGAAACAGATTTGGGATCAGAACCTGATGGTGGGTCTGAGGACGCAGTACAGTCTGATGTAGATCAGGAGTCCATCAAAGATGGTAGTGAGGTTAATGTTGATCGTCAAAAAGATGATCACAGTAAAAATACTGCAGACATGAAAATCATGGATAACACAGATACAGAACAAATCCTGGACAATGATTATGAACAAAATACTGAGAGTTATGATAACAAAGGTACATTGGATCAATCTGATTTGGGAACAGAACAACAACAAACTAGACTTGAGGAATCAGTAAGGCATGAAGTAGTTCAGGGGGGAGTCAAAGATGGTAGTGAGACTAATGTTGAGCATAATGTAGATGAGATTGAGAAAGTTGAATTTGATATTGCCCCTGAAATTCACACTGACGAAAATACTGTGGACATGAAAACCATAGTGGGTAGCATAGAAACATGGCAAAACACTATTGATCAAGAAAAGACTTTAGAAAAGACTTTAGTTAGCAGTGATCAACAAGAACTGACTTCATTAGATCACACAAATAGGGAGAATGACTTTGATCATAGTTCACCCGAGACATTGGAAATTGATCAGCCTGGTAATGGTTTGGGTGTAATAGTGGAATCTTCCTCAGATATGAATAATCATCTTAAAGAAATAAATCAAAATGAAGAGAAAGATAGGACACAATCTGAAATCGAATTTAATCAAAATACAATGAAGATGGTTGAGGAGAATAATGAAATATCTGATGAAAATAATGGTCTTGATGGGGGTGGTATTGTAGAGTCGGAAAAGAAAGACAAATCAAGTGATGACCAAAAGGAAATCGTAGATCAAAATATTAAAATAGTGTTTGCTGAAAGTAACAGTAATATTGAGTCCAAGGATGTTCCTGCGAATCAGGAAATTATCCGATCTGATACAGAATCAGAGAGGGAAATAACCAATTACAATGAAGAAAAGATTGATCCAATCAGTGGGCTTGATGGAAATGTTGTGTTAGAGGGTAAGGATGCAGATGTCAAAGATGTTAGCTCTGTGGAGGATCTTGATATATACAGTCAGGGTAATGATAGAAATGTTGAACATGACCATGCAACAAATGTGAATGGTGTTAGAATCCAAATTGGGGGTGAAAATGTAATTGATCACAAAGACAAAAACATTTTTGCGGAAAGTGAAAGAGTTGTAAAGACCGAAGCTGTGACAGAAGATGATGGCCCACCTTTGAAAGATGAGCAACCTTTGGATGCTGACACCCAAGTGGAGATGTTGGAACTTTCCCCAGAAGCACGAGAATATATTCAACCTGAGGGAGGTCAGTGACCAGAACCAGCCAATACACTTCAGCTGCATGAAATAGCTATATTCTGTTTGTCTGTCTTTCTCTCTCTCTCACACACATAATTCTTTTCACAATCATTCCAATCGTCTGTGCTGTGTATCGGTAGTTTGAACATCAAGAACTAACATATATTACTTAACCAGATCATCAGTACTGACAGCAATGCACTTTTGGACTAAGTTTACCCCCATTGCACCAAGGGAAGTTTATCAAGAATTGATGGTAATAATTCTTGTCCTGCTGAGATGTCCCCCTCTCCCCCCAAAAATATGCAAAATGCAAATGCTGCAATCATCAGCAAGCCACTCACACTACATTGTAAATTTTTTCACACAATTAAAATTAATTTATGCACAATCAATCTTCAATTTGAAAATGAAGCACGTCTGCAGAAAGTAGAAATGATCACTACCATGCCTCCGATGGGAGCACAAACATTGAACACAAACGGTTGACCAGATTGGGATACTTGAGTCAGATTACAGATATTCACCAAAATATAATATTTGCCCTTGTCCCGTACCAAACCAATCCACCAAGTTCTATATAAATATAATAATAACATTTTGTTTGATAAAAACAATTCAGGTAGAATCTGACTATCTGGTCAAGAACCAGATCATCACCAAAGTATCCACCATCCACCATGTTTCAAGTTTTTGAGGTACCTTGCTGACAAAAGTTGGTTGACCCATTCTAGATCTAACAGCAGTTTTTGGTAATTAGTTTGTTTTTCCCATACCTAAGACATCACACCAAGTTGCATTCAAATTCATCTATGACTTATGGATATAATTCCTGCAACAACTAAACAGTTCAGCCAAATCTGGTAATCTGGTCTGGGGCATCACCAATCATAAAATGTTGCCAGTCCATACTTGTCACATCCCTAAACTTTCCACCAGGTTTTGTTAAATCCCATAACCTAGGTAACAATGAATATTAAGACCATTATTACATAAGGCTTAAAATTAAAGTTTAGGCAAGTCCATAAAGGCACTATTATTATATAGGTAGCTTAGGGCAACACCCAAAACTGTACAGTGTATTAAGGAATACCAGTGACATAGAAAGTGGAGATGCCACTCTGCCTACTTGACAGTTGACACACAGTTATAACATATTCTTTGTAGAAAATAAAAAATGATATATGCTGCATAGTCAGGTGTATTTATACAATTGTTGACAACATGCTATATCATATATTCTGCCTCTTCTTGTGGGGAAGGGGCACAATCCAAATTTGGGGGCACAGTCATATATTTTCAGTGGCCAAAACCACTACTTTTACATACATGTATCATTACAGTATCATGTGTATGTTGTATGTATTGTGTGTGAAACGGAATTATTTCCATGCAACTACTGAAAAGGTTAGGAAAAGATTATGTTAAGTATTTAATAAACACATTTTTGGCTTTTGGACATTATTACATGTATTTGTCATTAGCTATGTAGTTGTGTTAATTTTCCCTGGTCATATTACTGACATCGTGATAAAGGTGGCCCCATATATATGTTCTACATGTTACTTTTTCCTGTTTGGGTTTCTTTTTTGTTTCTTTTCCTCTTTTCCCAATTTTCAACAAACATCTGGAACTTTGGACTAAAATCTAAACATTAAACACAGTATACATATCCTTTTGGGTTCTGGTTAAATGTTTTGGTCAAATGTTTTATCTGAGGTAGGGTATCTTTCTCTCTTTAAGACTTCATCTGCGAACTCACAGTCAGGATTTGTATGCAGACACTGCGTAGAGCTGTAATTATGGTTTCCACTTGAATTTTGAGGTGAAAATAAAAAACAATAAACAACCCCCTTCATTATATTGTCACCTACATGCAGGATGGTACCATAATTTGTTGTAGAGGTGCCAATGCTGGGTGGTCCTGTCCGGCAGTTCACAACAACATCAGGCACCAAAATGTTTTTACCAATTTCCGATCGGCACTATTTTAATAAATACTTGCAGTGTTTCAGCTTATCCAAGGGGCTTTTAAAGACTTAATTGCAGTTCAAAACTGATTAAAAAATACCCATAATAAATTGTGAAAAATGGCAATGAGACGCACTCTCCAGAATGTCGATTACACTCTATCAAATGATCACACTACACTCTCATATTTTCCTGAGCAAAGTTACAAACAAATTGGGTATGCTCTAGCATGTGAACTAGATCCCAATACAACAATCCCTCATTTAGAATTAATAGGTACTAGGGACTAGTGTGTCTTTATTCAAAGATGAAAAAAAAAAGAATTGTACTCTTTTCAATGGGTGACAAGCACACATTTGCACCTGATTTGTTTCGTTGTAGAATATAAATACAAAAATCATCTTTTATAAAGTAAGCTTTATGCAAGGCCCTTTTATTTTTTGGCCTACATCGAGACCCTAGGGCCCCAACTATTTATTTGAACCTTGTTTGAATTCAAATTTAACCTCAGAAATATTCTAAATATAAACATGATGAGATGGTTCCTCTCGAAGTCTATCCTCCCCCTCTGATTTCTGCCCTCCCTGCCTAGTAAGTGCAAAACTCTAACATAATAACTCATAACGTAACATTCATAATGTTTGTCTAGTTATTCATTCTATTGACTATGTATTTCGGGGGAATATGATATCATGCATATGAGGAAGCAGGGCTTAACCCAGTATCGATAAGAAATAGTTTGTATAAAAGATAACTCGAGCATGTTGGATGTTTGTCGTCCTTAGTGTATAGATGTCCCGTGGTGAGTAGAAGAACCTATATAGATTTTAATGCTCATATCATCAATATCAATGAGGTCACAGGACCAAGGATGACAAATTTGAAAAGCCCGTAACTGAAAGTCAGAATTTATTTATACTTTGGGTTACCATACAAGTTTACATAAGTGAAGGCTGATACGGTACTTGTAAAATGGGATACTGCTAAGAAGTTGTATACACTGTAAAACAAAAATACCAATTTATCTTTGCAATTGAACATGAACCATGTTTTGGCTATATTTGATAAAATAATTAATATGCAGCAAGGAACCCTGTAATAATGCCTAATCTGGTTATCTTTCTGCAGTTTTCTCCCCAAGTAGGTTTGCATTAATTTACCTTATATCTTTACCAAAGCTAATCATTTTATTGACATGCATTTCAAATTCTTTCCGGCTTTTGTTTTGGATTTATTTGGCTTAATTCTCTATTTTATTGATATTTTTATTAGTGGTGGTATATTTTACAGGCAGAAATATTAATCCCATAGCTTGCAGCAAAGCTTTGATTATAGCATGTTTACAATGTTAGGGTCTGCAAGGATTATATAGCTAGCCTAAGCTAGGGGATATTTTATTTTCAATTTTCAGCGTGCAAAGCTATTTAAATTTGTATAATGACAAATTTGAACCAATCAGAAATATAAAAAAATTCTGCTATTTCTTGATGATTTAACAGTTTGACAAGGACTTTTATAAACATTTGCTGTTTGGCATATGGGATAATATATGTATTATTACCTGTAGGTGGACTATTTCACATATCATCATAATCCAAGGTACTATGTTGTGTTGGTTTATATAGTTATTGGGTTTATAAGGAATTGTACTTTGCTGACAACATTGAGGCAAATTTGTTCCTGGATCCAGACCCAGATACTCACTAAAATGTAATCAATTGCTTCTTGACCCATACCTAATCAATCTACCAAATTTCAACCAAATCCATCAATAGCTTTGTGATATATTTCATTTGTGAGACCAAAATAGCTGGATCGGATCTGGTAATCCAGTCCGGACCCAGATCATCACTAAAATTTAATCAGTTGCTACTTGTCCTATACCTTACCCATCTGCTAAACATGCCATCCAATCCATCAATAACTTTGTGATATATCATTTGTGATATATCTTGCCAACAACCCAAAAACTGGATGGAACTGATAATCCAGTCCGGCCCAGATCATCACTAAAAGTTGTTCCATGACCATCTGCCAAATTTCATCCAAATTTATCACTATGTGATATACTGTATTCTTGCTACCAAGCAAAAAATTTGGGTCAGATCCAGGATTTGTCAAATTTTATCTAAATCCATCAATAATTTTGTGATACATCCTGCGAACAAGCACGAAAATTTGGGTCAGATCTAGTAGTCCAGTCCAAGCCTAGATCATCACTACAATTTATCAGTTACTCCTTGACCCATATACCTAACACATCTATCATATTTCATCTAAATCCATCAATAACTTTGTGATATATCCTGCTAACATGCAAAAAGTCTGGGTCGGATCAAGTAATACAGTGCGGACCCAGATCAGACATTTAAATAAAAGGAGATTGTAATCTTTGTGTAGCCTTCTACAGTAGATTGATTAATTAGTGCATAAAGTTGTTGTCATGCTAGCAGTATTTAGAGTGCTTACATACAGTACCTGCTTCATATCATAACATATGCGCTGTACTGCCACCGACTGCCCTCGTTCATTGGCCATGTTACTCCCTCCCCCTCAAGAGTTCCTCCCTCTCCCTTAATCCAGCATTACCCTATCATGGCATCAATTTTTGGGGATGGGAGGACATGTCTCCTCATTCTAGTGGGGGACACAAATGCATTTTGTGGCCTGAAGTATAGTCATAGGGTCATAGTTTCCTACAGAGTTGAAAAATATAATGCCATATTGCATCTAAGCACTCCTTGATTTGCAAAAATCTTGAAGATAAATTACTTAAATAAGGAGTTGAAAAACATTTTGACATACTGTCTTTAGTGAAAGAAATTCTCAAATAACTGTACCCCTCCCCAGGATGGTGTTTAGGTGAAATGAAGAGAAGAACACAATTTTGAAGATGAATTTACTTAAAAAGTTGCAAAACACCACTTTGCACCTAAGCACTCTTAAGTATACAAAGACGCCTTCCCAGGATGGCACTCAGATGGACTCTATATCAATTATAGTACAATTCCCCCCTCCCCCCCATCACCCCACTACTTTCAAATCAAATTGATGCCCTTGCTCCTTATGCAGCACATCTTGTTTCTCCGTATCCACATTATACTATTATAGCTTCTGTCAAGCCTATGAATCTTCCTATTCTGTATTGCCACTCCTATGAGTAAGAAGAGCAAGAAGTTGATGACAATGATTGTCCAGCATAACTGTTATGTAACATATAGAGCATCACTTGGTTTCCTGTGTGAGGCAGTGTCATGCCAATTCCAAATTGCTAAATTAAGCATATGACAGTGAATTATGAGTATATTTTTCCTGGCTATTTTAAAAATATGATATCAGCGAATTGTTGACCCCATTATACTTTTAGAGCTATACTTGTACTGTGCAGGTGTTTGACAAATTTGACCAAACTTGAATATTTCTTCTTACAGATGAGGGTAAAAAGGTCTCTGAGGTTGAAGAAACTGGACAAGATAATGAAAACAAGAATGAAGAAAGTCATATTGATGAAAAGGATCAAGAACACCTCAAACTGGCAGACGATGTTCAAGAAACAAGAGTAGAACAACAGGTTATGGAAAATGTTGAAGCTACCAACTTGGAGGCAAAGGATCAACCAATAACTGGCACTGAAGAGAACAGTTCTGATCTCGATGATAAGACGATGGAGGACTATCTTGATGCTGGAATTGGGAGAGATGCGGTTGATGAAGGATACGACTCTGGTATTGACAGTGATGCTGAGAGTGACCAGGACCAAGCAGAAGAAGACAAAATGGAGGTTTTGCAAGACCAACCACCTTTAGATGAGGAGGTGACAAGAGATAAATTCCAGAATCAAGACCCGGATGAGATTCAGCCAACTCCTCAGTTTGAAGTGGTTGATGGAACTACTTTCTACTTTGATGATGACAATGATTTTGTCTTTGACCAAGAGAAAGTGGAAGGTGATGGACAACTGCAACCCAGTCATAGCCCACCAGCAGATCAAAATGTTGCTGCCACACCCTCTTTGGAGGGTGCTATTCTTGACAAGCAGGAAGAAGAGGAGGACGCATTCTTGTCTAATGATGATGACCTTGCCATCGCCAACATCATGTTTACCAAGTGGTTGTCAATAGCAGGCAATATTGAAGTTTTGTTCAACGAGCTTGCAGCGGATGATCCCAAACTTAAGGGTGACCAGTCTGCTCTCCGTAGTGAATTCAACAAGATGATGAACACTCTGAAGTGGAAGAAAAAGATAATCAAGAGGCTGTGGCCACTCTTTGGTGACGATACTTCGGCAAAAAATATCTTCAGCGCCTATGATGATTTTAATGAAGAACATTTAGTTGGCCCATCTGACTCTGCTAATGTAAGTCCACAGGAAGATGAGAAACAAAATGAGGAACCCATTCATCTTAGGGATCCTTATGATTTCAGCTCATTGGATACAGACCAAGCATTGGAGGATGTGGAAGAAGAACAAAGAACAGAGGCACAAGCAGAAATTGATGCAATTCCACCAAATGAGGTGAGTGCATTGTGCTTAAATAATTATAAGCTAAATATCTTACCACAAATTTAGGCTATAAAAATATATGATAAAATAAGTATTGCTTGATTTTATCAAAGCTGGAAAGGCTCTTTAATAATATTGATTCTACTGTATTACAATATTTCACTGTATCCTTACATATGAATGCACTCTCTTCCACATGCTTAGACCACATGACAACCAAATTCCACCATGCCTATGCATGTGCATGTTTGCTTGTAACTAGTCAGCATTTTTGGTTTCTTGCTTTTAGCAAAAGAAACCTATGCATTCAACGTGGCGTGTGTATGTGTGTGTGTGTGTGTGTGTGTGTGTGTGTGTGTGACGCTTGGCTTCGGTACGCGATAACTCAACAAGGGAACATTACAAGTTTGTCATACTTGGTGTACAGATGCACTATAGTGAGTGGAAGAACCCTATTGTTTTTGGTGCTTGCAAAGGTCACCGAAGGTCAGTTATGGTCAAAAAACCCAAAATATTAAAAATGCAATAACTCCCAGTGACAAGGTCC
>JAODAF010093654.1:0-10900 GCA_027574765.1 Molpadia intermedia | reverse complement strand
AATTGGTGAAAATGATATGCCAATAGTTTGAAATCTTAACAGGGTGGCATTATTAGTGTTAATATTTTGACCAGTTTGAAGCGGACAGAGTCTTTTGATTGGCTATTATACCAAACATGTTAACAGACTGGTAATCTTCTCGGCAATCGAAGATATATGGTAGATAATATTATTAAATTCCAACGTGGTAACGTGGTTCGTCAAAACACATTCTGAGACAACACCTAATCATATCATTACAAAAATATTAACTTCTGGTTCATCGGTGGTCAGTGAACCACTATGAGAAAAACTAGGTCTCTTTTCTTTAAAGTCACATAATTACAAAGTTACTTGAAAGCATTAACCACATTTTCAAAGGGTTGCTTCGACGGGATTTATATATGCACTTGTGTGTGGGGTATTCAATCGGAGAAAAACAATCGGTTGTGAAATGTAAGAGCAAATTTGACAGGTTTACTCAAGTTTGAACTCTTTCACTGTGTCTGTTAGCTCGCATCCTTTAGCAAATATTCCTGCAATTTGTGTTTGAGTGTTTGGTGTGATAAAATCGTTGAATGTTGGTAGATTACAATCCCAAGTTCAAACTAACTATACTAATAATCGACAGTGTTTAGCACTGTCTGTTGGATCGGCTCCAGACATGTTAATGCATAACTATGGGGAATTCATTCGTGACTTTATTTCATTTGAATATTAATGATTTTGTATGTGCTCTATTTGAAAACTCATTTTAGTAGTTAGCAGAATCAACTGTTTATTGATGAATATCAAATTCATAGACTAAAACATATTATACTAACTTGGTACATGGATTGGGGAGGTTTATGCATTATGTATATTCAAAATATAAATGATTTGGACGCTCTGTTTATACCATGAAGGACCGTCTGATTCAGAAACAGGCATGGGCCGGCCATGATATACTTGAGAGATCACACCTAACTGAGATAATATTCCAGTCTATAGGGTAAACGTTTAGTACCGGTACTTTTGTTGAATCATGTAAAGCCCCAATAGACATGCAATCCGTCCACCTGTTACCCACAATCAGGGCCGAATTAATTCGTCGGCAAATAAGGCTATAGCCGTAGGCACTCAATTTTTAGGCCCTTCAATTTCAAATAAACATTTTTAATTGCTCAGGTGACCGAAAGTGTTTCTGTAATTGTAGTTCTATTGTTGTAGTCTTAACGCATGGGTGATAATATGAGATGTTGTGGAGCATAGTTACGTTATTTTGCCATGATAGTATCCCATAAATTATACATATCCCTACTGAGCCCAATAACGTTCCGGCGTTCCATATTATTGGCATTGCTCAGGTGACCGACAGTGTTTCTGTAATTGTAGTTTTGTAGTTGTAGTCTTAACGCATGAGTGATAATATGATATGTTGTGTAGCATAGTTACGTTATTTTGCCATGATAGTATCCCATACATTATACATATCATCCATAAAAGCCTAATAACGTTCCGGCGTTCCTTATTATTGGCATGTTTTATATAATTAATGTGTGTGTTATTACAGGTTATGAAGTTGCATATATTTAGGCCCTTCCCCTCCCGCTTTCCTTCCCATTAGACTTTCAAAACCCTTAATCCGACACTGCCCACCATTCATTGGTATATTTAAAACAAAACATAGACCTACACAAATCATTTAAGTCCAGTTACGGCGGGAGGCGTATACTGATAATACCCATAACACACTACCATACTTGTATATCGCAAAAAGCCACATTCAGTACTATTTGATTTACGACAGTCGATTGTTTAATAAATTATTCAGATTACGATCCCTGATATAGTTTATGAAACAGGCAAAGCAATGACAGCTACTTATTGTCCTATTAAAAAATGGAACATGTATACCCATTATAAAGGGCATCCCGAATTAGGCAGGGGGAGGGGTGGAGAGGGCAGATATTTGTTAAATATTTACAGATCTGTAGATGCAAATGGTGTCATGTTTGGGGCTGCATGCTGAGGAGTATAATGAGAATAGGCGCCTTGAATTTTCTACTAATTTACAGGTCTATAGATACAAAATGGTGTCATGTTTTTTGGTAGCAATATTGAGGTTGAGCGAGGATGATGGCAAAAACATATTCATCAACCTCGCGGACGCAACATGTTGCTGAAGGTGTGTTATTCCAGGGATGAGTCTTAGGTTGTAATCATGTTTGCATTAGTCACCGATTTCGATGTATACTAACATTTGTTCATCTGTACGGGTTTCATTGTATGATCCTAATCGGACAAATATCAGACATGCCTGATGTTTACCCGCTAGAACGTGGTTAGGTTTGTACACACGAGATTACTAAGCAGGACGAACCACATATGTTTAACCAGTCGTGTGGGCTGCCATAAACCAACCTACGTGTTTACCAAGTATAGATCAATGTTTGAGTTACACCCTATCCGGTTGAAGTAAGCCACACAGAAGACACGAATAAGTAATACCTATAATGGTTACGCAGGCTCTATACTAGGCTTGATATATTTGCAGGTCCTTACATGGTACGTTCGTACAATATCGTTAAAACAAGAAAACACAAGGTATATATTGTGTTAAGCTGTTAACTAGAAATCTGCGGCACACATTTAGATCTCAGTATCACTATAGTTGACTTAACGCTCAAAGTGTCGTCAACCAAAATTATCATTTACCCTTTGTCCTGCTTGCTGGTGTCGATATTTGCCTATGGTTCTTCAACAATGGTAGCTCAAAAATAATATTTTATTTCATTATTTTACGGCATTAGGCTATTTCATAATTATAGAAATGTTTCTACAATAAACCTTCGTTATAAACGTTTGAATTCTTAATATAATACTTCAAAAATTAAATGATATCAACCCGAAACCGCTGAGGTCGTTTATATGTAGCATACCCCAAACTGTATAACAAATCACGAAGTGTTTTTGGGTTCTGTAATTGTAAGTTGAAACATCAGGCTAGGGAGCGTGAGGTAAAAGGTCGATATCGAAATGACAAACAAGGTCATTGTCTATATGTTGCAAAGGTACAATGTTTGCACTCTCGTCCGCCCACACCCACTTAGTTCATAAATAAATTGTTTGCAGAGCAAAGATCACGGGTTCCTAATTAATTCCTAGGGTATTGAATGAATATTCAATAATGACAGCTATATATCAAACTTCTTGAGTTAACATTTAAAACAAATCTGACTATTTAATGATAGCCTAGCTCGTCTTTACACATTTGGATTTAATTAATTGAAGTTTTCGTCTTATTAAAATCAAATGATGAATTATTTTTACCCAGGATATAAAACCCGGATTCAAGTTTATATTACACTAAGTCAAGGTATAATTGTAACTAGTATAATAACCAGTCTATCGGACTACACGAGAAACACCTCTGCTTAGACAAACGAAAGCTTCTGATTAATCAAAGTCCAATGAATGTTGCTAATTGTTTTACATGTAATATATGAGACGTGCATTTAAAGTTAAGTTACACTCATATTAACACGCGCTTGAACAACAAATCAATCATTGTAATATGATGTGCGTTTGCCTGCGACTTGGACTTTGTACTTGGTGGGTCGCTTGCATACCATATCTACTAAATGAAAGGGTCAGTTCCTATGTCAACAGTGGGTTAATATTAATAATACATAGTCAAGAAAAGTTAAAAACACCAATCTTCTACGAGCTTTCGAGAAGGATTACAGTTTACTACACCAGAAACGTAACATCAGTAAGAAGACCAGAAACATATACTCGGAATTGGCTGTAGCATAAATCAGCTATAGCATAAATACCGGGTTGGGTTATGAGCTTCCTGGGTCTACAAAGAACATTTCGGGTGTTTTGAGTGAAAAAAAAGTCTGAACAGAGGTTCTAGAATCTAGAAATTTTAACATATCAGCAAATAAGGGTGCAACATGAACAGCAACTGTCCAAATTAGGGTTCTGAAAATAACCTGCAATACCCTATATGATCTGAGCAGATCAGTTGTCTACATACCGTTGTAGGCTGTCACATTACCTAACTGATCTAAACAGATTAGGGGCACAAATACCGAAGTTGACTGTCATATCCCTAGAGGATCTGAGCAGATCAGTAGCCTATATATCGCTATAGGTTTGTCACATTACCTAACTGATCTAAACAGATTAGAGGCACAAAATACGAGGTGGACTGTTATATCCCTATAGGATCTGAGCACATCAGTAGCATATACACCGATGTAGGGCTGTCACATCACTTATCTGATCTAAACAGATTAGAGGGATTACATGATTTACATCAGATTAATCTGAACTCACTCTGCCTTGCAATATAGCAGGCCCGGATTTAGCTGGTGGGAGGCCTGGGGCCTAGCTTACTTGGGGGGTCACTGGGTGGGAGACTGTAAAAGCTTTAGGATTACTAGTTACGGTTGATATAGTCGTTTCAGATTAATGCTGTCTTTGTATATAGTCGTTTCAGATTAATCAGGTCTCTATTCCGAAATAGACTTTCAGATTAGTTAGTGTTCTCTACGGATATGAATAGTCGTTCGAGATTAATCATTGCCTTTCTTTGATGTAGCAGTTTCAGAATAATCATGTTTCTATTCCTAAAAGAGCTTTCAAAATAATCAGTACTATATCTACCGATATAATCAGTCATTTCAGATTACTTATTGTACTCTTTGGATATAGTCGTTTTACAATAATCCGGTTGAATTTTCGAAATAGACTTTCAAATTAATCTTTGCTCTATACCGATATAAATAGTAGTTCAATTTTAATCAGTAATCTCTTTGGACATAGCGGTTTCAGATTTCTATTCTGATATATACTTCAGATTAATCAATTCTTTCTACCAGTATCAGTATTTACTTTTGATATAGTCATTTCAGATTAAAGAGATCTTTATGTCAATATCGACGTTTCTATTATTCAGTGGTTATTCTTTACGGATATACAGTAAATATAGTCGTTTCAGATTAATCAGTGCTCTATTTGGAGTCGCCACTTCAAGTTATAAAGTAAGGCTCTCATTGAATATAGCAATGCAATTCTGATATATCTCTTCCAATATATTCCTTTAAAATATATCAGTGCTACCGGTACCTTTGGTATATTCATTATAGTGTAGTATGTGCTCTACTTAGGTCACAACCACATAAAATTATGCTTACTTCGGAAATAGTTTTTATATTCTAATAGGCCTATATTCATGCAGATGTCCCGTTAAACAGTTCTATCGTCTATATTTTGCAATATTAAAATAAATAATTGTTGTTAATGAATTTTAATTTTATGATATAATCCGTACTCAATGTCTTCAGTATAAATGAAGAAAAATATATCTGATGTACGGTAATAGTGTTTATCGACACATAATATAATATACACATTATCAGTATAGGCCTATGTCAATTTATAACATAAATAATACTTGGGCAAGGTATTCCTAACAAATAATTACTGCCTACCTGTGTCATGAGTCTGTCGGCCCCTGTACCTTCTTCGTCCTTAAATTGAATATCTGAATTTGTATTTTCCACTAAATCTGTATTAAATCTATTTGAATCTCTTTCGATGGGCCCCTCTGCCTCACCACTAGCCCCTAATGTCTGTTCCGAGACATCGGGTACCCTTTGTTTTAAGTTCAGAGGCGTAGTAACACGAGCATGATGTGAGGATACTTTACTGGAAGGTCCAGGTCTGCACGCCTCGATATGCTGCCTGATGTTTAAAAGAAATATTAAAGACAAGACGGTAGTAAACATTGATGTATCCATTATAACAGCTCAGCACAATGATACCTTGATGCTATTTCTGTCTGTCGTTCTATTTGCCAAAATAATAACCCTTTGAAATTAAAACGATGTCTTCGTACGTGATATCACATTTTATTGAATCCATGCAGTCATAACAGTTATCCATGTATTCGGTTCATGTTATTACGTTCGGCTATAATTCCTCGGATCCTCTGGCAGATAGAAACATGTCCTAAAATTACTCCAAGTAATCCGTGATCTAAAACCAATTCTATATCTTTAGCGGTAAATTTGTCTAAACATAGATGAATGAAATGTGGAAACATTTGATGAGTCTTGACATTTCAAACAAAAATGTACCTCCGACCGGAAATTAAACAAGATAAGCCTTAGATGAGGAAGAAAACATCGTTTTGCTGCACGAAGAACTTAACCAGGAAATCACCACAATGCTGACTATAAACCATTACGAATTTTATTTAAAAAAATTAGAAGCTTGATTCGAAGTATTCTCGATAGCACTGCCTTCGCTGCACAACGCATGGATTGTTATTCAGTACACACTCTGTTACGGACTGACGGTATAAAATCCTTTCCATGCCTTCTATTTTATCAATACACACATTAAACTGAGAGCAAAGATCATCGCAGTTGGATTAAAGCCTAACTTTTCGATAACTTGTGCTTTAAGCGCTTATGAAAATAGTCCACGCTTAAGTACGTTCCATTTAAACAACATAAGGGTTAGCATAACGCTATTGTGGTACAAAGTCGTACAAGGCACTGTGTGCGGATTGGCCAATAGGTGAAGAACTAAACTGGAATCATTGCTGTTGTTTACATCCAACTAACGTCGACTTTAAGCATGTGCTAAACTAAGCCAAACATATTAAATTGAGGTCAAATCTCAGAAACACTATTACACAGATAACATGTAGATTACAGCATGTATGTTGTACCTACAAACACGGAGGGACAAATGATTTCAATGAACGACCTTTCAGTACTTGATCTCCCTTTTTTAGCAATAGTAATATGCTTATTCTTATGCCTAATATGGCAATAAGCAAAATAATTACGAAAGCTATGTGTAAACAATATTGCATTTTCCGGAGCAATATCTCTTATTATTAACGTTATTACATCGATTATATGTTTAAAACGGTCAAAGAACTTATTCAAACGTCAACAAGTTGTCATAGATTCATTGTTTGAGTTGTGATAATAGAGTAACTCATGGGACTGTCTAAAGGCTATATATAATGACTGAATGATGACTATATCGACAATGACAAGCACAAGGAAGGGAATTTGATTTATTTGCAGATTTTAGTCGATATATTAATGAGAAGTACTGGCCCCTTGCCTTTATGAACAAGGGAAAGAATTTTTGAATGTTGGGGAAAATTGAGCACGATATATATATAGTGCTGCAAACCAAGCATACATGAAACCGACACATTTATCCAAGATAATCGTCACTTTTATTAAAATTATACATATATTAATTAAGAAAATATGTTCTTTTTCACTCTACTTGATAAACAGAGCTCACATGTACCAGACTCATTCCACCAGAGATTAACTATATGCAACAGGCAAAGTATCATTATCACTGTATATACCGTGCAAACAGTTGAAATTCATTTTCATTGCCAAAATACTAGAGTGACTTAAAGAAAATAGCCGGAGGACCCTTGACGAATAGACTACTCAGGGCAGCTTTAATCCCTTTATTCTTTATTCAAGAATGCTACAGGCCTGGTGTGGCAATTGAATTGCACCGACAGTCAATAAATCTATAAATTTCGTTTTCACACTCAGTACGGCTGAAGCATCTCTTAACTCCGTCGCGAATTTATACAGTGCAGTAAAGGTATCGTTCACTTCGTAATGTTGGTTAGCCATTACGCTGATACACTGAACTTGCATGATGGAAATTTATTAGGCTATATTGTAAAACGGACACGTGTTTACTCCTCATATGCACATTTTTTGCGGGCGCAAATGGCACATTTTGACATTTTATTTCATGACAAATGCTGTCTTTCTGTTTGAGTCAAATATTAGACGGGCATCGCAAAACTCTGCTTTTGTCTACTTATGTTATATTATTATCATATACCTTGATTCTGCCACTGAATATTTACACACCTGCTCGAATCTACTTTCCAGATTCTCTAAATTATCCCCTCACCTCTTGATCATATTTTGGAGTCAGTTGGCAAATTAACAACAAGAGGGCAATCTATGGAGTTGCTGATCTCATCGTCAAATTTCTCTCAATTTACATCAAGTGGTTTGTGCTTAAAAACTACAATTTGACCTTTGACCTTTTCCTAAAGCGTATCATCAAATTTTATTGAAACATCTTATGCCTATTACAACTGTGAATATTGCATGTTAATCCGAGTTTTGCAAGATATAGCCAAAAATAGGATTTTACTTGATTTGACCTTTGACCCCTAATCTTAGCGAGGCACAAGTTTACCTCATAGGGCACCGACCTATCAACTTTGGAGTTAATCGGCCAAGCAGTTTAGGAGGAGTTCTCGTCGCAAACTTTGTGCTCACTAAAACTGTGCTCACTCTCACACAAGCACACACACATCTTAGTTTTACATTCAGCGAGAGGAGTCTTTAGAAATGTTCTTTGTATTTGAACCCTAGACCCTAACCTTGACAATAAACTCTATTTTGTATTTCTGTCGAGGACTAATTGTTCTCATTGTTCCCTCCTACTGAGGACTTCAAATTATGTTGTCCATAGGTCCTCGGCAGACTAGTCAAACAAATACACTGACACACACACCACGACACACACACGCACACACACACACACACAATTACAATTCTACCCCTACCTCAAACTGGGAAATATATATGGGACGATGTAATAATTATAATGTACATTTACATTGCGATCAAATCCCCAGAATGTTCATGACATACATACAACATGGACGGCAAAGTTGTTCGTTTTCTGCATAATCAATTTTCAAGGTTTACCGCCCCGACCCGCCTACCCTCCATGTTAGATAATTTGTTCCGCACTCTTTGAACAGATAACATAACAAAATTAACCAAAAGTACCGAATAGGCGGTACTGATCGATTCTGTAATGAAATAAATAAGTTATTGTACTCATGATGCGCAACATTCCTTCCATTGATGAGATTATCTAAGTTGGTATTGTTTAGTTGATTATCAAGTTCAGCGTTTGACCTCTACTAAATATACATACCAACCATAAGATTAACCCAAGTTGACATTGCCGAGTTAGTCTGATTAACAGATTTCTTAATGTTTGACCTACATAGGCTTCAAATGATGTTTTACCTCTAATAATATCAATAGGGTTATTTTACTCAGTAAGGGGAGCCTACATGATAACAATGATATTAATCCACGATTGGGTTAACATTTATTCAACAAGGTTATTGGTACTCGACCTCTATTGACTTCAAATGACCCTTGACCTCCACTAAAATCAAAAGCCTTATACTTATTATAGGGATCATACATACCGATAATGAAATCAATCCTAGTTGGCATCGTTGAGTTAGCCTAATTAAATAAATAGTGCTTGACCTCTGGTCATTTTAAATGATCTTTGACCTGCACTAAAATCAATAGCGTTCTTGTACTCACTATAGAGGATATTCATGCCAAGTATGACGTACATCCAAGTTACTGTCACTGAATTAGCCTGATTACAAGCAAGGCGTCACATACACACATACGCGTTTGGCTATACTAACAGTGGACTTCAATTTAAAGAAAATCCAAGATATGTGTGTCATCAAGTCCTCGATAGGATAGTGTATATCATGTATTAAGTCCGCACTAAAATGATAATGTATGGTAACGTGCCTAAATATAATTCACCCATATAAGGACGTTCCCCAAACTTTACTAAAGGGCAGTTTGCGACATTAGCAATCGTTCTAACGATATTTCTTCCGAGGATTAGTGTGTTTCCATAGTTAGGTCCTCAAAAGCATAGATAAACAAACGCACACACATATATACACACACACACACACACATATTCCTTACGCCTTACGGGAAGGAATACAAAATGTCGAAAAGTTCCAGGAATTTGGTAATAAAACTTCGAAACTTCAAAATTTGAACAAAATAATAAAAACTACCAAAGTTGTGCAATACTGACTCACCCGCACTTGTAAGATTACTGTTACAAAAGTAAAGAATCGCTATGTTCACAAGTAGGTCAGAAAATGACCCTATCAAAAAGTTGGATGAAGGTCACATGCAGAGGGTGATTAATTAAAATGAGGTAATAAAATACTGGATAATTCTGAGAAAATAAAACCTGGCTTCACTAGATGTGAAAAGTTTTAATCAAGAAATAACAGGTAGCACGGTGTCTTGTTTCAGTTGGTGTTTTTATAATTCTGTTGACCAGATGTAGCAGAAAAAGAAGCAGGTTTAATTAATGCTACCAAGGTTATCGCTGTTTAAAATGAATATATATAATTTGAAATGCAAATATGAAAGTTTCATAAATGTCTTTGTTATATGCCTTTCATGTATTAGAAGTTATCTATTTGGTAATAATAAAAAATATTAAAAAAATATATTTGGTTAACAACTATTGAGCTAAGCCCTGTTTGATAAAAAAAGCTATGATTTGTGAAACTGTTAACTACAATCACTCACCAACCACAAAGAGTTTGATTGGATAAAACTGTTTTAAAAATAAAAAAATTCTGTACCACTTACATTGAGAAGTTGAATAGAATTGATCTCAATCCTGTTTTGCATAACAAAACAATTTAAATGTTCCAGTGCTCCAATTTTACGGTCGTCCGAGACGACCAGAATTTCCGCCGGACAACCAAATTTAAATAAAAGGTTGTCCTTTAAAAAATTAAGTTTGCTCATTATTACTCAAAAAAAATTACTCAGAAAAACATGGAAACAATAACAAATTTGTCTAGTCCAAAACAACGGTACATAGCTGCTTGCCTCACACTGTCACAGAAATATGTGGCGGCCGTAATATTAAAAAATTCACACATTACAGGCTAGGCTTATTTCCCCATTGATTTAGTGTTGGTTAGGCTAGCCAAGTGATTAAAGAAAATTCCAATCAACACCCCAGGACGCACAGATTTTCAACTATT
>JAODAF010093544.1:0-10901 GCA_027574765.1 Molpadia intermedia | reverse complement strand
TCGTTAATAGTGTAGATATGTTTCATATTTAAATATTCCCTGCTTATCCCTGTACATTTCCGAGCAGACATAAACCTAGCTTAATTTGAGACACTTTCTTGTTTATTTGTTTTTACTTGCGTGTTTTTCAGTTCCTTTTTGAAAGGTTGCGAGACTTTTAACGACAACATTGCACTAACAGCTATGGACTGAATGCAATATATGTTTTTTGCCAAATCACTTTTGTAAATCCAATTAATATCATATTAGTTTGAAGATTTTTTTTGTTGAAGAATTTATACTTTAGGTCGTGGTGGAAATCTTCTAAATATATAATTTCTAATACTGTAATAACTGTATAACAATGGCGTAACTACACCTCTACCCCCAAATTACAATCTCCCCGAGAATTTCAAGAAATCATTACGGCGGTATTTACTACATATACTATCTAATAAGATACAATACAAGTAAATAAAGTCCTTGATTGAAACACGCCCGTTGCCCGTAAATCAAAACATCACAGCTTTTTGCGCTAGCAGGATTTGCATAAGGTAGGTAGTCTGTACACCTGCATTTTGCTTTACCAAATTACAATATTTACTGGTCGTACGCACGACACACGTAATCAAGGCCTACTATTATTATGTTGTGTGCCTCGCTCTCTGTACTCTAGCGCAATTTACAATTATTCAACTTTTTCAATTAAAGAATTAAACTTGACCACTCAGAGTCTTGGACGTCCAATGAGTAGCATGTGTAAGGTGGGGCGGTGGGGGCGGGGTGGATAAGGGCTACCCACCACCTTTCTCATTGGTCAAGGTCAAACATGCCAGTCTTGCCAGATTTAGTCTGGAATTTTTTCAAATAACGTCTGCGAAAATGTTTTTAATATAGCCTATTGGTACACTAACCTACATGTAAAAAATAGAAAATTGTTGGATAAAAAATAGAAAATAATAAAATAGCACCATATTCCATTTAATGCGTTTCCTGGAGCAGGATGGTATATCACCTAAATTCTCTTCAGAGAGAAATATAGATAGCTATTAAGGTTAATCCGTGATAACATGAAGAGCTATCAATACACATATTATGTAGGTTGTCGACCCGGATCAATTAAATTCAAAATAAATACGTATAGTCATATCTAGAGAAGAAACGGGATGTTTAAACATATGACAGCTCCGCAGTTGTGTGTACAAATTCATTGGCGAATCCAGGGGCACAGGGGCGGATCCAGGGCCGCAGAAGGCGAACCCAGATGCGCAGGAGGCGAAACCAGGGACGCACAACAGCGCTGTTATTGTGGGCAGACTAACCTGTTATCGTTGCAATCATAAAATATAAAAAATGAATAAAATGTGGAACAGAAGTTTACTTCAACTTTTACTGCATCATTTTGCATGTGGACTTCTTATTAGACCTCTCCCTCGGGACGGACAAAACAGAATGCTACAACAATGGTTTAGTTTACATACTGTAACAGACTCGCATGCAATCGTTGCTAACATTTCTTGGAATTATCATTGATATGGGAAATGTTTTCGCAAAAACCTTTCCTGTGACTCATTGTTGCTAGAACATAGCTGGTATGGGTACTGCTGTTTAATAAAACTAATGTAACTACGTTTATATACACGTACAAGTGTGGAAGTACTCGAGAACATAATACTCTCAATGAAATTGTCTAGTGGCAATGTACTAGCCCTCATTTTTTAAGTAAAGTAGCGTGTTCAATTTTTATCATAACAATAGAAAGTGTATGTTGTATGTATAATAACTAAACACTTTAACACTTTAATCCGTTAATAATACAATGAACGACCAAAATACACATATTAAGTAGACATGTTGTATATGCATTTGCCTTGCAAGCACTGTGACCTGTCAGGCAATTGTTTTGTAATGTTGACAGATATTTTGGTAACCTAATGTGTACCCATCCGTGTCACCCACCACTCCAACGCCGACTAAGCTATCGTAACTCTTCCGATGAAAGCCACGATAGATAGCCACAAGAGCTACGATAGCCTAGTCGGTAGAGCAGGTTCGGGTCCTGCTCGTACTCAATTTTCCCCAACATTTAAAACATTCTTTTCCTTGTTTATAAAGGCAAGTGCCAGTACTTGGGTAGAATTTCTCATTAATATATCGACTAATATCTGCAAATAAATCATAATTCCTTTCATTGTCGTTGTGGATATAGTCATCATTCAGTCATTCATATGTATGTATATTTAATATCGTGCTAGCAATTAATTGAATATATGTTATTTTGGATATTCCGTGTTTTAAAAAAAATATTATTTATCATCTTTTCAAGACAAACCAGAGTGCTTTACATATCTTTTTAATGTTGCTACGGATGAAATCCTATTTGGCTGTAGATGTAAGGCCAACCCGGCTGTTGATAACTACACTATTATTGTAAATAGATCTCCATCAGTCTATAGAAACAAAGTCAAAATACCATCCCATAATGCTGTAAATTTCTCCTGCTTGGCTGTAAACCAAATCGGTGAGACACAGACAGACACCGTTTTACACCGACCGCCAGGTAAGGCTCAGTGTTTCAAGTGACTTTTATTAATTAATCCTTAATACAATTTGGATCCATGGTCTTCATATCGACATCATAGCTACACTACTGACTTTTATAGCACACATTGAAAATGTAATAAAAATTTCAGAAAGCACGTTTCACACTTACAATTTACAAAGTAACTTGTTTGTCCTCAAAACATGTTCTTGTTATAAATCGCCTACTCTACCACACTTTGAACAGTAACTCTAATCGATTTTGTTTGACCATTATTTGCTTGAAGGCTTAAAAGACTTAAAAAACCAACCTGTTACCATATTATTATGCTTTTCCAATCCTTGTTGTGAAAAGAATGATAAATTTTCTTGCAGATCAAGTGCTTCTAAAACATGATGAACAAGGACATGCATATAAGGTGTTACATGTGTTATTATGTACACAGGGTTAAATGTTTCCAGCCAACTTTTAGTTTTCTTAGTAATTTCGGGAATTTGTGGCTTTGAGATATGTCCTTTAAGCATGTTTATTATAATCACAAAGTTAGACAAAAAATCCTCAATTAGATCTAATTTGGGATGCACAGGAATAAAATCAGCTAACTTGATATTACTATCAACATAGACATAAATATGTAGCACCAAAGTCATCAATACCTAGAACTAAGTTAAGTAATTTTAAATCTACACCTAAATAAAATTTTACTTGTAATGTATGCCCATCCACGTTCAACTATTTGAGATTAATAACGTCGTGTATTATTTCCTTTAAACCATCTCTTAGGCAATCATATTTTTCTGGTACCTTGACTATACTGATCAAATAACTTCCCCTTACCCCAGAACACATTTGCTCTCTAATCATAGAGAAAAACATTTAGTACATAAATCCTTTTCCAATTTTTGACCTTTGATTATGTCTTGTTTGTTTTTGTTTGAGATAATGTGTCTGATTGTAACAGTTAACCGTTCTTCTAGGAATACCAAGTTCTGCTTTGGTAAGATTGTACATCTCTGAGCAAGTTCGTGATATGCCCGTGGCGTTGGGAAATATTAACCTTGTACATTATGAAAACCGCTCTGTCAATTTCACAGCGTTTATTTGAATATTTCTCAAAGTTAAGTTGGATATCTTTGCCCTCCTCATTTCTCAGAATAAGACAAAAGACAATTCCCATTGGCTTTAAAGCTCTACAGCACTCTTTGCTCTTCCAAGTCGTTTTTTCTTATGACGCCGCTTTTGAACAACACTATACTGCTTCTTGCCTTTTTTCATACCCTTTCTCCTTTTTTAGTTTTACTGTCTTTCTCAATTTCTGAGCAGAGAACCAAATATGTCTTAACCAAATCCTTTACCCTAAACTCTGCTGAATTTAGTTCATCCTCTTTCAGCTTTCGCCTTAATAGTAAATCTGAAATGTAGCGGGACTTTAAGCTGTATGTAGAAGACTTTAACCGATTCAACAATTTCTTCCGCTGGTTTCCACCTTTGCACTCCTTAAATTTCTGGTACAGGTATTTTACTTTGAATGAAAGTTTTAGCAACAGAATCTGTTTGAACTTTATCAAAGTTTATGCTATTTTGATCGAATATGGTATGCATTTTTTTCTCCACGGGATCAACTGGTAGATATAATAGTTATTGATTGATATATCACTAATAAATCGCCATTCATCATATTTCTTTTGCATCCTTTGTAGTGGCCTAGAGCTTGCTGCTGTTCAGAGTGTTCTCTGTGTTCCATAATTTGCAGTTCAAAATATTTAGGTGTGCTCCACTTAACCGCTGTAGTCCTTGTACAGTTTAATTTTTAGTAGCTTTGAGCTAGAAGGCAATAATGTTTAATTACTGTTTCACTTACTGGGTGAAACGAATCGCATTCATATAAAGTACAGACAAGCTGAGACTGCTGGGGGTAGGGCCTAGGCCTATGCGGTTTGTGTTGATACACTCTAAAAACGGAAGTGTTAGAAATATAACACTTTGCAAGTGTCAGCCTCTCTTCAACCCTTCAAGTGTTAAGTTCAGGGCACTCTAACACTCTGTAGTGTAATATCAACACCCAATGCTATGTGTAATCCTAACACTTTCCGGGGTGTTAAAATTGTAACTCTTAGGAATAGTAATGATGTCATAGGAAGGCAGCCAATCAGATGAATGGAAGCAAATAATAGAAAGTGAATTTAGTTTATTGATTGTTAATAAGTGATTAAAACTACTTTGGTATATTGGATATATGTTGAGGTATTGTGAGGGGGAGGTCAGAGGTCAAACTCGGTATTAAGGGTGGTGTAGGAAAGTAAATAGAATGACGTCATTGATTCCAGTAGGGAATAATATAGCTGCTGGTGGGTAGTGTACGGGTGGGTACCCGACGTTAAGGCGAGGTCTTGTAGTTGCCTTCCTTAATGACAAGCGTGTCTTTGGTGCTCCAACACGCTTTGAACGGAAAGTAGCCGAATATTTTTGAGAGTAACCCCCTGGCAGCGTAAGCCTAGGCTGGGGGAGAGCGCAATTACACTATAAAATCTGAAGCTATGTGGTGTTGGTATAACACTCGAAGAGTTGTCCCTCCTCGCACTCTCCGTAAGTGTTAAAAATGACACTTCAAGAGTTACTTTTAACACTTCAGTTTTTAGAGTGCATGTGTTATACATGTCTTTAATAGCATTTAGCTGATTATTTATATTATCGTCATGTAATTACTAAATGTATAATATAGAGTGGATCACATCTTGCATTTTAAGCCACGGTAGGATACATGTGTAATATTATCTTGTTGTTATCGCGTAACGTTATATTAATTATGCTGCAATGCACTACGAAGACACTTTTTTAATGTGTACGTACAATATCTTCATGAGTGTCATGGCGCTAAATGGGCGATTTAGTGGATGATATCTTGCTGTTGCAGAGTAACTATATATTTATAGAACAATCCATTATGAAGACGCGTATAAATTATCTTCATGAGTACTAATAATTATGTAGTTTATCATATCATGCATTTATTTGTATATCTAACTATATAATTATGCAGCAATTCATTAAGACATCTCTGTAATATGTACACGCATGGTGAGTCATGTGCACCATGGCGCTATATATGTGTAATGTGATTATGTATCGTCCTTTACTGCCTAACTACAGAAGAGGCTCTTATTATACCTACGCATGATTTAAAAATGTTTACACCATTTTCATTATTCATTACCGCCGGTCGTCTGCCCCTCTGTACATCGGTTCTGCGTGACATCACTGAGATCACTAAATGATGTACCGCAGTGTTTCGGGACATCATCGTGGATTTACTCTAACCCGCGTGGACCTTTACTGATGAATTTTATATTTATGCAGCAATCCATTAATATTTTTTAATAGACCTACGCATAACATCCTCATGGGTATCATAGCGTTAAATCGTTGTGGATCATATTTACTGCCTAACTATGTATTTATTCAGGAATCCATGGATACCCTTTAATATGCTGATGTATAATATTTTCGCTATATGTCGCTAAATGTGTATAATGTGAAGTGGATCATATTCTAGGCTCTGTAACTATATGCATCAATACTAAGAACACACTCTTTAATATGCCTATACGTATAATACCTACTGGAGTATCATGGCAGCCTCGCGTAAGCATAAATGTTACTTAATTGGAAAGGCTCGATTTAACAGATTTATGGACATGGGGAGGAAATTAATAATAAATCAAGTCAAAAAGTAGATCGATTAAAAGCGTTATCTTGAAATAAATGGCTCCATTTATGACTGTAAAATAAACAATAAGAAAGCATTTTGTTCTTGTTCTGTTATATTTGAAGGTAGGTACGATTTATTGTTTTTTGAGAACGACGATGACGCCGGTGACTGTGTCACCAGTATTTTCGAAAATCAGTGTAGTGCGGCTTGGTAGACTTGGTAGACTGTTACCTCGGCAAATATGACAAAACTTCATATTCTGGTCGATTCTGGATATAAACTCTTACTTGTGTAGGAAGAAGGGGGTGGGGGAGGTGTTTTTGCGTTAACATGTTTTTGCATTTGGGTTATGTGGGGCTTCACCCTCCGAACCCCTACATCCACCCCACCCACCCCGTGGCTATACGCGCATGGTGAAATGGTCTATAGGTGAGTTGACCATGCTGGGTCCACCATGTGCCATCATTCCTCATATGAATTTACGCTAGCACAGCTGGGACTCAAATAGTTCGAAACTGAAGTAAGCCCACATTGAACCTATATCATACTTGGGGTTCAAGGGGACCCAAGTATGATTTGGATTTGTGTAGGAATTATTAACTGGGATATGGTACAATGGGATGGAAGCCTTCAAGTTACTTCTTCTTCCACTTTAGGATCGATGAATATCCAATACTAAAAAGTGGCATGATTTGTAAAGGTCACTGGATGGAGAAAGAGGTTGGCTCGGCATATAAGGGACACGCCATTGATTAAAATAATTTGGTAGCTTTAATACGTACATAACTTTCGTGACTAGTAGGGGTGGGGTGGGGGATCGGTAGAAATAATCATGGGGCAAATAATAAATACAAGCGTTTATGAATCTTGTCCTCTAGCCTCACATTATAGTAAGTATATGGAGTCACAAGTGATACATTTAAAAATGTTTACACCATGTTCATTATTCATTATAACCACCGGTCGTCTGTCCCTGTACATCGGTTTTGCGTGACCAAACATCACCGAGAACACTCAGTGATGTGCCATAGCGTTTCATGATTTACTCTAACCCGCGTGGACCAATTTCCGTAAGTTTAAAAGAAATTTAAAACATAGCTTTCGCTGTTTCAAATTTAAAGGCGTGTATCGAAGACCAAACCATGTAGTTTGCTGATGAATTCGGAACATATCATGACGTTTGTGTTAGAGGTTCCACAGACAAGCGTGGAACAACATAGTTTCATGTAGTCGTCTCAGAGCTCTTCCTTTAAGCGATCAATCAATGAATCTACGAACTCTAAATAATTAATAAAACAGATTTATTTTTGTTTGCATCATTTACTTTAAACTAGACTGAAGTTCACGTTTATAAGCCTAAAGAAGATAATAAGCATGTATAATAATATTAATATGGCCTTGAGAAACTATGTCGTTCTGGATTATGAATCCATCATGATTAGTACGATTACTTTTCGCATAATAGATGCTTATAAAGGTTACAATAGATAATTCATTATGCGACGCACTATCAATGAAACTACATTCATTTGGTTGACGAAACCTTAAAGGCACGATCAGGCTCGTAGCACGCAATGGCCAAACTTCAGCTAGTTGAATGTTCCATAAGTCAGTCATTGGCGTTTTGCGTGTGGCATTATAATGTGTGAATATGATGAACAACAATCCGACTTAGGTGCATATGCATACGCCATGTTATGGTTTCAGGTGTCACTGAAAACTCACGTAACTTGGCTACGAGAGACCGTACCTTTAAATTGTATCTATGTTACTGTTTATTTAATGTGGTTATACAGTAGATAATAAACACATACAATAATGCGTTGCTCTTTTAATGCGTTGTTGTTCTCTTTGGTTCCATGACTACATGACACAAACCCTATAATGTCCAACCGTCGGTCATTTGCAACTATATAGAGCGGATATGATTGTCATTACTTCACAGTCCAAAGGTTCGGCAGGTATGTTGATCTAAATATACAACATCTTCACATTGGTTGTATAGGTTTAAGACATCCAATTTTTTATGAATTTTCATAAAATGTTCAGTGTTTACTGGAATTAACTTAACTTCCGAACCAGAAGGATCAAAGGTCACAATTGCTTGAAACAACTAACCGATCTCTGCTTAGAGCCACAGAACTTATGTCCGAGGCGAAAGGGAAATGTTGTCGAACAATCAAATAAAACACACATGTTTTGTTTAAGAAAGGTTTACATTTTTGAGAATTGTCGGGTACACACGTTATCTGCAATAGTTTAGATACAGTAGAAGTTCTTGGATTTCTGCTACGTCATAAAGTTGAAGCTGCATCGCCTATACAAGTGGGTCAGTTATTGACCTTCTGGGATAGCACGAGATCTTCGTTTCGATTGCAGTTTTTTTTTCCACCCAGTATGACTTCTCTTAAAATGTAGTCAGTCTTGGATATAGTACAACATTCAGATAATACACCATTTATATATATCTTTACTAAACGTAAACAAATAGGTAAACAAAGCGGAATTTGAATTGTGGTGTGGGGTGTTATTGTATAACTACAGCTCACTGATTTTGATATGAGTCATTAGCCTAAAGCACTATTTTAGATCTATACCTAGCTTGTCGACAATGGAACTATATACTATTTCAATATAAGTACTGGTACTTACGGAATTCTGTTATCAATTCATGAAGGTATTTCGTGTTTAATATTACTTTTTCTTCACATTATATATAATTCTCAACGTTACTTCAATATGACTCCTGTTTAACTTATAAAAGTATTATATAAGGTATATATGTCTCTTAAAGCGTGTTTATGATTAATATTGTTATGCAATTTGTGGTTTGTCTCTGATACCTCCTCGGAAGCTAAATACATTATAAACTGAAACTGATATGGTCACCTCCTTATTCCCCACATTTCGCTTTTCTAAGTCAGGTTGATAAACTCTCCCATGGTCATTTTCCCTCTTGCCCTATCAACATGTTTGTATAGTAACTGCAGTTGTTCCTATATAGGAGCCTGTGAAACTCACCCTTCCTTTCAAGTTTAATAAGATTGTAATGATAATATTTTAACATTATTCAAGTCATGGGGTGGGGGCAATACAAGAGTCATATGCCATCACCAGTTTATCTTAATGCATTTTAGATCGATATCATTACAGACACATTACGATTGATACCGTACTTAAACAGGTCCACTATAATACCGACTTTGGGGTCATCAAATCATCTAGAGAGTAGAAAGTATTTTCACCTTTGAGAGTAAAATGTTGTTCTTTTTATTGATCCTTTAATGGAATTGATTGGTTTTCATAAACGTCAATCAGGTAGGTTTATTACACACTTTCTACACCTGGCAAAACGTGTTTTTGTTGTAAAAAAAGAGCAACACGGCAATTTATCAAACTTATTCCCCTTAAAAGTGCCACGATTCTCGGTCGTTCGTATGTAGTTCGCGTGATATTGGTGTCATCATTCCATGTCATACCCGAATGCACTTTTAATGTATCCTTCGTACTAGTTATAAACCTGATGTAGGTCGGCTTGTATTAGTAATCACCTCGTGTGCCCAGCATGCTAAATATTTCAGTTCATTCGACAACAGGGCTAGGCACTGAACTAGTTACATTTAACAATACTTCATGTTAAAAAACAGTCCTTGATATATTTTGCACGACATTCGAATGTATGTCGAACGAGTTTAGGTTCAAGCTGACTGAATAGAAGACCATGGTCTGCGCAGAAGGAGAACTGGCTGACTGCAAGAAGTCACTGTAGCTGGACATTGGTTGGACAATTAATTGAAGTGTCCGGTGCTAATGATGTAATAATTTCCATATATAATGTAGCAAAAATCATCTTGATAGTGTAGCAAGAACCGATACTGGTAATGTAGCAGAAAATATCCCTATCATGTAGCAACAACCATATATAGTTAACAATGTTAACTGAGAGTAGGCAAATGCTCATATAATTACATTTTATTAATATTCATGAGTGGAATGGACTTAATAGGGTATCACAGTAAATAGCTTGTAGACACGCTCCACGAAAATCTTGCAAATTATGTAATATCACAGTGTTACTATACACTATCAATACATTTCTTGCGCAACCCCGACCGTTGATTATCATGTAGATAACCCCACGATAGACCGTTGATTAACCCCTAATTATCAATAAAAAAGGTAATTTTGTTACCGGTAGCCTATATATTAGAATTTCATAAGCAGGTTTAGCTTCATCCATCACACGACACCATATTAAAGATAGTATATTGCGGTCATGCATCTCACCAGCGAGTCAATATAGGCTCGGTTGGTTGGGACAGCTGTACGTATAAAGCGACGGCCACAGGTTTGAGTCATGCCGCGTACTAAAGTTTCTCCCAAATCTAACATTCCTGACCATGTTCATACAGGGGCGTAGCCAGGATTTCATCTTAGGGGGGCCAATTCCGTTTGATTTACTTGACTAATTGTGATACTATCTAAGCGAAGCGCCAGCATCGGTTGGCGCGTAGCGTACAAAGAAATTTTTGCCAAAACTACCTTCCAGATTGCCGGAAAAGGCACTTTCCAGGCCCTAAGGTGTATCTATATGTGGCTAAAATGAGTAAAATTATATTAATATGTTCAAAATATTGGATATGATTAGAATATTATATCGTAGATAAGACG
>JAODAF010093434.1:0-10903 GCA_027574765.1 Molpadia intermedia | reverse complement strand
GGTCACCAAGCCGACTGTGGAACCGTTGCGGTTCATCTGTAACCAGTTTGCTCCGTTGGAAGCTAACTGTCCCACAAGCATTCGGCTTGTCATTCAGTACGTTCTCATTACGTACAATCTATACACTTGACGTAAGCCACTATTACTACTTTCAAACTAAGATTTATCATTCTTAGTTTTAAAATATTTATATCACGTCCATTACCAAATCCAAAAGATTTCCGTTTTTTATGATTTAAGAGAAAAATGTTTACAACTGGCATGTCCATATCATAAAAATGAAAATAAATCCTTAATGGATAGTTTAACAATTTTGGGTTGTCTTTGGAGAATATTTATTTGAGAGAAATCAAAACATTTTTTGATGATTACGCACCATTAACCTAGAGCTAGCATCACTTCATCAAATTGGAGGTTTATTTATATAAAGCAGCGCTGATATTCTAATGGAAGTCAGATATGGAGAAAAACTACTGCTTCTTTATTTTAACGACCAAGAAATCGACACCAATAAATCAGAAAGACGAAAATGTAGTAATATAAGGAATGGGATTTGTCATAAACTCAAATAGACCAAATGAGACGAAAGTAGAGCCAAATTTGACACAGTCCATTTCATATTTTATTTTTTCTGGTGGCGATGAGAGGGATTAATTAAGGGAATATGGGAAGCAAGAATGAAATAGATCATATTAACATGATTTTCACATGCCTATATAACCCACCACACTCACCGACGTGCACTGCGTCGATATATGGTAAAGCTTATCGAGACGATCCAACGAAATTTGAATCTTGCGAGACACGAACAGTCTGTCCGAAGTTTGGCCGCATTGATAATTAAGCCTACACATTCACCACTAACACAGACCTAGCATCATTATACATTTGAGACATTGCTGATATTCTAAATTGAAGTCAGGTAAAAACGATTGCTTCTTTATTTAAACAACAAATACATTGGCACCGATGTTTCCTTCACACTAACATGTAGTCATAGAATGAGACGAAATCAGATCCATTCTCTGAGACAGTCAATATGATATGTTGGTGGCTTAAAGAAGCTGGGTCTAAGGGAATATGACGAGCTGCAAGGACATCCCCTTGGAATAAATGAGAAACTAGCAACATTCATATTCCACAGTTAGAATGCATACATTACCTGATTTCGGCGTCAAAATGATCCAGTCTTTCGAGACGTTTATCCAACGAAATTTGACTGTCCGGAGTTTGGCCGCATTCAAGTATGATTAGGCCTACGCAGTACTGTCGTACAACTAACATTACTTTATCAATCACGCTGGTATTATATATTTATATTTTAAATATTTGCTGGTGGTGATAAGAAGCTATTATTAACGGAATATGATGAGATGGAAGGGCATTTTGTGGAACAAATATGTAGTAGCACGATCCATTTATGTATATATTCCGAACTTTCCCCACGAGCAGAGTAAGAAATGCTAAGACATTAATTACTGTGGTGGAAGACGTATCCTCCACGGTAGATAGTGAACTATATACGATTACACTGAAAGCTCGCACGGCGTTTATAACCAGACTCTCTACTAGGCCCTACACAGTCAGCGATGAATTTTATTTGACACCGACAGTCTCGTAACCAAGCACTGTTCACTTCCGCCTTACCCTCTCACTTCATTATATAATATCATGCCAGTTGAATTCAAGTAATATGTCAACTGAATGTATAATATAATATCAACATATTAGATTTTTTGAAGACAATACATGGTTACTACATTTCGTCACATAGCCTACACTTGGTGCAATAGACACCGTGACTTTGAAGCTAGGTTTTATAGACATCGTTCAACTGACAACTTAAACAGCGCAAGGGCATAGCCTCCCGCCAGCAATATATTGCTGCAAATATTACCTCTTGTAGTGCCCCACGCAATAGTTCCATGTTCAAACAATGTCCTTAGCATTATATCGAAGAAATGAGAATGTTTGAGATGAGAAATTTACATAATTATCTTCAATTCCCTTGGCATACAAAAGCAAGAAACATCGACGCGAGGAGACATTTAAGACACATTCCAAGGAAACTCGTTTCTGTTCTGTTTTTCTCGCGGAATATGTTGCGCGCCAAAAAAGAATAATGTATAGTTTGACTGGCCTTCAACCTTTAATAGTTACCTGCATATATCATTACCTTTCTAGGTTAGCTAAAGGAAATCAACTATATAGGTTTATGTAACATGACCTACAATTAATAACGAAGGTCCCATATCAATTAGATTTGTTCTGTTTGCTCTTTCAGTTGAAAACCGTATGTTAGAACCGTGTAATCTCTCAAGACTTTCTGCCAGAATTGGTTTACAGGGTATTCAACCTTCTCTGTACTTCTGTTTCCTTTTCGTACTGTAATACCATACGCTCTAATGAATCGTGTGTATGGAAATAACACATAATATTAAACTGGTGAGTATATAATATTCTATTCTGTCATATCTCTGAAACTTCGCTAACATGTGAAGGAAATTTACACTAGTGGTTGGTAAATGCAGATTGTGCCCCTTCCTGTTAATTCCGTTTTAGTTTACCCACCCCTACCAGGACAACAAACTTACATATTGACCACACATGGGGTGAAATGTTCAACGTTAGGTGAACGTTTCAATGTTAGCCAGTGTTTTAGAGTGCCGCGGGTATATGGTAGCACCGGTACTACTTGAGAGACGTATTAAAGGAATGGTTCAGGGACAAACAACATGAAACATACATTGTGAAAGACAAAAATATTTCACACCCTTCGGTGAAACCGTATCTAATTAACTATAGCTTCTAAGTTTAAATCTTTTCTCTAAAATTAAAAACAAGAAGAAAATCTCTTCATTCGGAGTCGGAGTGACTACATTGATTACTATACAATCACTAGAAAAGTGAAACATTCACTTTTTAAAAGAGTGAAAATGGAGCGAAATGCACCCAATGTATCAATTTATTTTCAATCCATTGATATATAAGTTTCTATTGACAAACACCTTACACTTCCAAGTTATTAATACTTAGCAGTAAAGTTTGCTGTACAATAAGGAATAATCAAGTCAAATTCACTCTAAGATATTGAAACTATACTGAAACGTACTCTAGTTTAACTCTTCTAAAACCCGCATATTTAATTTTCAAGTAGTCACTATTTTGGATGTAGAGAATTTTTGGTTTCATTCAAATAATTATATCGTTAAAATGAAGTTCAACAGAAGAGTTAGTTCCGCATGATGTAAACTTCAAATTTAAGGGCTTCTCAAGAAGTATTTTTTAAATGTCACGACGCACTGGTAAATTTATGGCCTCATGATCTTATAATATATACCATAATATAGCTGTTCTATGACGTCAATGTCACCTTAATAAGTCCCCTGAATTTTCCCACAGCACACACAAACACTGACAAAGTTACATTGGATTCTCTCTCCTTTCTGCATGTTTATATGCAGGACTTTTAGGATGCGTTATTATGTGTGTTATTATTATCTGAGGGAGTTCCTGTCATGCTACTAATGTTTATATGTTTAGTTTTTATTAACTAATATAAGAAAAACATATACGGTACTTCTTTTCGGATTTGAGGCTTTGTCCCCCATTCTTTACCATTTTAAATATGCCTTGGAAAGGCGTTAATTTACAGGATGGGGTGGGTTGGAAGGGGTGCATACCGCCTCAATTAGGACACGTCAATTAATAATTAACGCTGACCCATACAGAAAAACACCAAAAACGCCAATCTGGATCCGGGTTGGGTCCATATACCATAATAAATTAACAGTTCTGGATTCGCCCCTGTTAGCATTTATATGTCATGCTATATGTAACGAAATATTATTTTCCTGCGATCAACACTGTAACTATACTGTTTTTGATGCTATAATCGCCAACTAATAGGGCCTATATAGTTTGCCTTTGTATATTAGGGACAATGAGACACTGAGACACTCAAACCACAACAATTAAAGCATAACACAATATTTAATATAACCTATGTCCATCGTAATATCCATATATGTAGTACAATAAATAGTTAGAACAAAGCCATCAACTTAATCATACCGTTTAGCTTGCGTACGTGACCGATGCATCTTGGAATTCTATCCTATCACCTACAACACATACTATACGTTTATTGGTTGAAACCGTTCTTGATCTTCGTGATTTATCGTGGTACCGTACTTTTCTAAATGGTTAAACTACAATTGTGGCTTTATGTTTACATCTTTCAGGACGAAATATTTCACCTAATTTTCAGCCGAAGATTATAACTGTTTAGTATCAACTATACAGTATAGCATAAACCGTCTATATATAACTGTTGCGCGTATTCATATTTAGTGTAGACCAAAAAGCTGGAGTCGTTATGACAACGGATGTCACTATGTGTAACATCAGTAGCACCAAGAGTGGTAGCTCTGTAGTGGGACAATCATACGAGTCAATGAAAATCTGCCGTTAGATTTATGCTTATTTGGAAACCAGAACGTACTCGGCCCGTATGGCTAATGCGAGATGGCCGTCACTAGCCTGTAGCATCGACAAATGCCGTCAGTAACTCGATGCATTAAATATAACCTATGAATATAAAGAATGCTTTCAATTAAATTACAATGATTACACATTACCTGATTTGCTAAATTATATACAAGCTAAAGATACATGGATAGTATTACATTCATTACATTTCATTTATATCATCACATGAATATAGGTGATAAAACTGCACATAACACTATGTGTACAAAACTTAGCAAATCAAACACAGGTGTTCCTTTCGCGCCAATTCTCCCAACGGATCCTTCGCGGAAATAATCTATTAACGTCACCACTCACTATAAAATATTGGCGGGAAGTTTATCATATCTTCATATGGATACGTTAAGGTTAGTTAGATTCTCATTACTCGGCTTCATAGCGTGCAGTTCGTAAAACCATAAGAGAATTGAAAGATGAAACAGCCGTTAAACAATCAAAATATTAGACTCAACTTTTCAGTCGTTTGGATTTCCAGGTAGTCAATAAATCAAAGTAGTATTTGTGACATGCCTGCCTTTCCAAATGCATTCTGGTTAGTTGTGTAAAACTGCAAGTGTTATGAAGAACAGCTCTGTCTTGCATGGCCGTTCAATGTAGAGGGACTGAAAGGGACTATGCGAAGATGGGTTGGTAAGCAAAATGCCACATTCTGGAAACATTTAATAAAAATTCGGGCCACCTGATGGAACAAATTATTATAATTGTTATTATTTTATAATATAATATAAGTTTGAACATAACCACTGCAATTAGTTAATACATAAATAGGTATTGGAATGGACAGCCCACTACCTTGTACGTTATCTAACAGTGGCTATATACCAAAATATTTTTTTTAAATTTGTAGCTCCAAAAGGCCCTTGGTTTGTATATTGACATGCCTAGATGAAAATTTTGAAAACATTTCAACCGAATGTGTATGGATACGTCACATTTAAATGGCTCAGTATACGACTTTCGCAAATCCCTTGTGTCAACAAAGTGGGTTGCATTTTCGAGAAATGGTGAATATGTCTACATAATTAAATTCCCTAAAGTCCTCTACAGTAATATTTCTTTCATTAGACCGCCAAAACGTGTTTAAAACGAGATTCGTGTGGGTTAAGAAGTCATTTGTTTACGATAAAAGCTTCAACGTTGCTTGTGTTTTATTTGGATTTGTCTTTATACGTGACATAAATATTACTTTGCTAAGAGATACATAATTCCAGGTGAGGTCCATGTTTTGCAGGTGTATCGAGGTTCATATTTTAGAACGACCGGCGTATGATATTGTACTATAAAACTATGCTTCACATTGCGTCTCGCTTCCAATATGGCGTTTAACTTTACTACGCGGCGTAGGTTATGTTTTCACCCCTGTGCGTGTGAGTGCGTGCGTGTGTGTGTGCAGCAAGTAAGTTAAACTCGGCACGCTTGTAATATTTGATAGACTGCAATGTTACAATAATGAGGTTAACCATAACCCCTTTACTTCATATACTACTGTCGTGCACCATTGTATTGTAAATGAAGAAGACCGAGTACCGTTTTAAATTTATTCAATTTGCAACGATCAATCTCATCAGTAGAAAACGACGCAGCGATTCTTGTTACCTTGGTCCAGGATATACCCATTAACTTTCCTAAGGGTCAGAAAGAAACAAAGCATTACTTTTCACGGACCTAAAGACAGCTGCCGTTTACGGCATTGTGTCGTATCGAAGAAACTGGGATGACATGGCGAGTTTCTGCTTACGTTCTTCCGATTCACACCAATAACTTCAAGGCATTCATTTCAACGCCTTCAGTTGTCAACGTCTGATTACATTCCACGTTTCAAGAGTTCGTGAATCCAATAATTAATTTTTCTATCAAGGAATCGGACTGCATCAGGCAAGCTATTGATCTTACTTCTAAATGTATTGCTCCATTTTATAAACAGAGGTCAATGAAACACCAGTCATTTATAAATTTCACGCAGGGTCGCAAGGTTTCAGTAAATGCGAATTCACTGCTGCAAGTTACACCGTTCTTGCAAATTCGTCGACGGTTTCGCCCAGGCGACATTTTCATACGAAGGCAAATGCACTATTATAGTAGCTGCGGGCATCTGTCTAAAGTGGCAGGGGCACAGTAAATGATCCACTGTTACTAATGATTGATTACGAACCACTTCATCGACCATTTCATATGTTTTTCGCTAAGAAGTTTTCACTATCAATAGCATTCGCGTACTTTTGGATGAAACTATCTTAATCCCGTGAAACGATGTGAGATATCTAATAAAAATAGAGTTGTTCATAATATTTCAGTTTCAGTTTCTTGCAAGTAAACCTGTGAAACAGGAAAACGTACTTTTGTAAACAAATTAGGCCATGAACCAACAGACGTTGAAAGAACAGAAAATCTGGTATACGGGTACTGAGTACAATGTTCAGTTTCTAAAGTGTTGATTGTTTTAGGTAGATCAAAATAGAGTTCACCTTTAAGTTACATGAAGGCAATTTGCCGCTTGCGTTTAAATATGCTTCTAGTCTATTATTCACCTGAAACCTATCCACCTAAAATCTAGTTTACGATCGTGAACTTAATTTTGGTCTAATCAAGTCCTACTTAAGTCTTAATAGGAAATTGACCTGCCTTGTTAATTCATAAGATTCCGTACTTTAAATTTGTCTCCTTTTCTTAAATAAACTTGCTAATTGGATTTCATGTTTACAACCAGTAAGATTAACTGTGGTTGACATTGCTCACCTCGCAGACATAACAAGTGATGGATCAATTATGTAAAGCCCGCGGTGATCTTAGCGACCTATAATTTTCCTTTCCATCAAAATGCATGTTGATATGAAAATGGCCTCTTGCCAAACTCTCGTTTGGCCTCGTGTTAAGTAGCTGACTTAATTGTATTTCAGAGGCCGATCAACTTATCAACATAATCACAAACTGTTGAACTGTACTCGGGTGGAGGGGTCCGCTTTTAGAACTATTTTTTGCATGTAGTCAAATGTATATACTTCGTGCACTAGTCCATTATACCTACAATGATTCATACTATTTGCTTTCTTGGATCCATGAGTTGATTCTAATATGACTAATGTAATTTCTATTGGTTTAAAGTTTGTATCATCATTTAAATAATTCACCCTTTACCAATGAGAGGACGTCATTATTGAAAGTGGATGGTGTTAGTTCTAGACCCATTATATGTGTATTGAATGATCAGCGAAGGCGATAAATATTACATATTTTATTTCTACGTACCCTAAGAATCCATCGACCTAGACTGTCTAATTATTTATAGTCAAATATTATTAAATACGTAATCCGATCATTAGTTTGTTCTTGTATGGCTCGTAACACATGATATTAATCGAGTTACTTATTTTAGGAGATAATTTAAAACTATTTAGAAAAGTTGTCTATGGATACTTCCTGTATCGAAAATACTTATGTAACTTTTTAAATATCATGTTCCGATGCTGTTTACATCGGGAAAACTCCGGAAGGGCCTTTTTGTATAAAAGAGTTTTGTTAACATTTCAGAATATTAAGCTACAAGTACATCTCAAAGAAGATAAATAACTCCAATTGAAGCCGTATTATTTACATCACCCACTCCTTATTTCATAAACATAAATCTATCTGTCGTCAACTTGTTTCATACACAATACTCCAGTGTTTATATTATGCAATCGAAACTATACATAACCGTTAATGCAACACTGAAGATATACAAATGGTAATCATGATGCCGTCGCTATAAAACGTCCAGTGTTAGATGGTTGCATATTTGACACAAAATAGTACGTCACTTTAACCCTTAATGTACCAAGCAGTTTCAAGTGCAAAAACTGGATCAAAGCCTTGGGCGGAAATCTAAAATGGCACGGTGCTACGCGGTATCCGTTGGCTGTTGATCACGTGATATTAATCACTGAAATTCCATGTCGACCTGATCGAAACAGTTTTAGTTTCGAGTTCGCGTGAACCCTGTAAAGTTGTGGGTTTTCTGCTCTTTTCTATCAAATAATAGAGTCGGTACACCATTGCCGTGGCGAATTTTATACAGTACAACATCGATACCGTCCATTTTGTACTGTTAGTTAGTTGTCTTTTTGCTTATCATCTAGGTCTACTTTGGTATATCCATGAGACGTAGTTTAGTGTTTCTATCATCTGTTTGTTTGTGTCTTGTTATACTTGCGTGATTTAAAAACCTCGAAGCTACGAAGAACGATTGGTCTTGCACAAAAGAAATCGCAGACGACACAAGGAGTAAGAAATTGCCTTTGATTTAATTTGATTTATAACTAACCTTGCTGAATAGCTGATTAACACTTACAATATAACTCAACGCTGTGGAATTAACAGTGTTTTCACTAAGTAGCCTTCGTATGTTTAGGTAAGAATGCATAGCCCGAATATTCCATAATGCCGAATTAATCGCAACATATTATAATCGGAAGTTTTAGTTTTCTTCTATGTCCAAGACTTCATTGTCAGTCTTAAAACATGGGATCAACTGTCAAAACAAGCTTGTTGAATGCGACCTACTTTGGTACATTCACCTACTTGTAAACAAATAGACTAAATAATTGACGCATAGTTTACAATAATTATGATGATTTGTCATGAAAATTTGTTTGGTTGATCGCGTGCAAATGTCTTGTTAACAAACATTTACATCACTCTCAATTTTGCAGTCAAACCAGCATATGATACGTTTTTGATGCTGTCATATAAATGACTTAACGTCATTTCGAGTTCTTAGTGACGTGGAAACTGTTAAATTTAACTTTAGCAATATCTTAAAATACTGAATAAATTTATTTCAGCATATTTACTGTGCAAATACACACGACGTGACACATGGTGGAGGAGCGGGATATGAGTCTCGAGAATGACTGGATACTATATATGCCTATTCGTATTTCCTTAGGAGAAGAGAAAATAATTATATAACACACCAAATGTTGTCTTTCTCATGTAGTTTATGATATCACGCCTCTCTCTGATAATATATGTCTCAAACCTCTCTCTATCTCTCCTCTAAGCTGCTCGCCCGGTCGCCCCAACAAACATCCCATATACCGAACCCATGCACCCCGACACCCGTCCGAGAAAAAGAGACAGATGTTACTAGAGAGGATTGATATACTTATATACTATAATAATTATATGTAGTATTGTAAAATAACTTTAGAGAAATCAAAAGTATCCCAACTACATCCATTAAACCTGCCCTTACTCATTACTCCACGACATAGACAGCTTTTGTGTTGCTAATTTGTATCTATAAACTTTTAATTGTTTATGTCGATAAGTTAGTCAACCGGATGTTCATTTCATTGCATATATTAGTATACTATCAGGAAACGAATATTGTTTTGCTTTCATTCTTAATTTAAAACACGAAACGCCCCAGTTTACATCTACCGCACTCAGTTAAGTAGCTACATTCGTGTCGGCTTTCTATTAAATCACTTTTTAAATATGTATGAGATGGTTAGCTGCTCGTATTAATGCATATTTTTCAGGGACTTCCTTGCTTGCTTTCGGTGAAAACGATACATTCTCTTGCAGTTTTGATTGCCGTACAGTTCTTAAATTTCTGTACAGGGCAGCAGCTGATTTTTGGTCACAAGGAATCAAGTCGTGTCAAATGTTATTTAAGAGTCGCGTCGCCTGATATGTTGCAGACTGCTAGAAATAATATTAGCATCTAATATTTTCAGGTCGAAACGATGCATCGGACAAAATATGATTTACCGAGAAGGTGCGAAATATCCACGTGGATGGGACATCGTTTCCATTTTTTGGCATGTATAATACAACGAGGGACATCATCTAAACTCCAAGGAACGCTTAAGTTTATAGTTATACCCGCTCGGCACCAGGATCAGAAAATATTGCAACCCCCGGTGTTTTCATATACCTTCACGTAAATTGGTACGGTGCCATTAGTTGTTTTACTTGTTTACATTATGACTACTTACTCTCTCCACGTTTTTTAATTGTAAAATCCAAACAAGTAACGTTAGGATAATTCGCTTCCAATGCACCAATTCTACCCTTTCTGGCCACACATATAATCCTGGATGGATACCAACATCTGACCCCGATAATACTCCATTGCTTTAAATCCTCGAATTGTCCTATGTCAATAATCTGTTTACTTCTTACCTAGATGAATGATAACTCATTATTTATAGCCTAAAATTAAAAGTGCATTACATAATATTAAAGGGGAACTCCAGCCTCCCTGCTAAAATACATCAGCCTAGAAAGTCATATTTAATACTATCTGAAGCTTGTTTATTAATGATAAATCATTTCTGCTCAGAATTTTTTGGCAGTAAATAGCCGT
>JAODAF010093323.1:256-10904 GCA_027574765.1 Molpadia intermedia | reverse complement strand
TATCTGGCAAAATGACACCGCCCCCCCACTGAACACAATGGTCCCCTGTATGTTTAGGTTGCTTCAAGAATTTACAGATTTTAATGTGCCCAACCTGACATGATTCAGAACCTGGATTATGTAATGTGATCTGATATTTTGAGAGTTCTGGATGAGTAGTTTAATAAATACCTTTCCTGTCTTTGAACCTTCATCGCTGACAAGCTTCTGATTTGGCATGGATGGAACCACCAAATCATCATCATTGTAGGATGGAAGTGGTACAGCAGATACTTCAAACTAAAACACAAAGAGAACAAAAAGAGGAAACAGTAAGTAAAATTGTTTCATGGGGAAAGAGATTAAGAGAGGGGTGATGTGAAGTTTATACAAGGCAACCAATGGAATCGTAAAAACAACACGATGATCATGCGGGCAAGAATGTTGATGCTTTCGAAAGATGGGGAACACTTAAATGTATATTTCAATATTAGATGATCATAATAATAGCGAGGCAAGGCTGGTGATGCTCTCAATACTTTTCACAATTCACACGTTTGGGACATTTGCGACCCCACTATTGAAATCAAATTGATCATGTAGTGAAGCAAGAAACGAGCCACCATTGCATGTATATTAACTTGTAGGCATTAAGCAATATACAGGGTGCATATAACAAAAAGTTCTACTCTCTACATTGGCTGCCACTGATCGGCAGAGTACATCAATACAACTGATCAAGACAATACCACAATGGTGATTCTGGGGACTAACTCTCTAAAGCACATTTAACAGTTGTGATAATATGAAAATATTGCCTAGTGATAACAGATATCAGAGCTGTAATTGAATCCTGAGTCTGGGCAAGTCCAGAGGGTCCAAGCCAAGTCCAGAGGGGCCGAGCAAATTCCAGAAGGTCTGAGCCAAGCCCAGAGGATTCAAGCCAAATCCAGAGGCCAAGCCAAGTCCAGAGAGTCCAAGTCCAGAGAGTCCAAGTCCGGGGTGTCTGAGCCAATTCCAGAGGGGCTGAGCAAATTCCAGAGGGTCTGAGCCAAGCCCAGAGGATTCAAGCCAAATCCAGAGGGCCAAGCCAAGTCCAGATAGCCCGAACCAAATCCGGAGGGTCCGGTTCGAGCCAAGTCCAGAGGGCCAATCGAAGTCCAGAGGATCCAGCCAAGTCCAGGGGGTCCAAATCAAGTTCAGAAGGTCCGAGGCAAGTCAAGATGGTTTTAGCCAAGTCCAGAGGACCAATCCAAGTCCAGAGAATCTGAGCCGAGTCCAGAGGGTCCGAGCCAAGTCCAGAGAATCCGAGCCAATTCCAGAGGGTCCGAGCCAAGTTCAGAAGATCCGAGCCAAGTCCAGAAGGCCAATCCAAGTTCAGAGAATCCGAGCCAAGTCCAGAGGGTCCGAATCAAGTTCAGAGCATTCCAGCCAAATCCAGAGGGCCAATCCAAGTTCAGAGAATCCAAGCCAAGTCCAGAGTTCCAATCCAAGTCCAGAGGACCCAGCCAAGTCCAGAGGGTCAGAGCCTAGTCCAGAGGGTCTGAGTCTGAGTCCGAATCCAGCGTGTCCGAGTCTGAGCCAAGTCGTAATGTGTCCGGTTGATTTTCTTTCACATCTGTTGATCAATCATGTCCTACCTACAAGAGGGTCAGCAATGGTTTAACATTAATTAATATACTGTAGGAGCCCATTCACGACTCAATAACAAATTAAAAATATGCAAAGTTGAGGCTCTGTTAATAACGAGAGTCCAAGTAAATATTACCGCAAGCTCCACCCTGCTGGGCCTGTTGGTTTTTCCTCGTTTCTTCCATAAAGGTGTACTTGTTACTGCTTTATGCTGCGTTTCATCTGCCTCCTGTGAGAAAATGAAAGAACTATGTAAAATAAAGTTTTATCTGAAAATAAATTTGACACATGCTTTTGTGGAAGCCGATAAAGTGTCTGTCTTTGTCTAATTTTTCAACTATGTACATAAACAAGAGACATAACATAGCAGTACTCACTCATTTTAGATGAAGAGCTCCAAATTAACCCTTTCACTGATAACACTATAATGTGTATGTGCATGCCTGGTGCTGAAGCAATTTACATACATATCATAACATTAGGCCTAATGTTAGAGCTAATTAATGTTAGGCTAGCACTATGTACATTAACATCAATGTGAATTCTTATGGCTACTTTGTGTGTTTTTATATTCAGGTTTCCATCTTCATATGAGTCCTCAAAATCAACGTAAATATCATTCTCTTCACTTCATTGGTATCATAACCTACTGAATCGACCGCCGTCTCCTGTAAAAATCGGCATAACCACAGGCTGTTCAGTTAAATGTTATGAAATAGTGCCACCATTCAATACTCCATTCTTTTAGCTTTCATCTGGTATGTGGATATAGTGTGTAGGTAAATGTTTACGTGGAGTGCTGAGTATTTAAAGGAAGAGTTTCATAAACACGTAAATGTACGTGCTTCACAGAAGGCCGAAACATTAAGAGCACGTAAATGTAGGTGCTTAGCAGTGAAAGGGTTAAAAGGGTGCAACTATGTCGCTCTATCTGGTCCATCAATCATAAGGCAGACCTCACTGGCAGGGTCAGCAAGGGCATTAAAGAGGTCAGCACCCTGGCAGACTTTTTGTTCCTGTTCATTGGAGTCAAACATACAAAGTATACATGGTATACAAGTAGGCATTGTTGAGTTAGCCTGATTAAAATAATTTAAGTTTTTGACCTCTGTTGACCTTACATGACCGTTCTACTCACTAAAAGGGACCTATGTACCAACTATGATGTTTATCCAAGTTGACATCATTCAGTCTGCTTTATTACAAGGTTTTCAGTCTTTGACCTCCGTTGACCTTAAATGACTTTTGACCTTACTAAAATCAGAGAATTTCTTGTACTCACTATGGGAGAACCATATACCAATTATGAGTTTTATCCAAGTTGGCATTATGGTGTTGATTACAAGCAAAGCCTCGCATACATACACACACTGTCACAAAGTCGAGCAGACTCTTTTGCGTCGTCTGCACTAGGCATGTGATATTTAAATTTATAACATCGTTGCATAGTATTCTCCCATGTTTGATTATTCGTCCGTAACCTGACCGTGCATAGTTGAATGGTCAGTCATGCTATTGTTGAGTTAGCCTAATTACAATATTTTTAGTTGACCTTCAACATTTACTAATATCGAAAGCATTCTTCTTCTCACTAAAAGTTATCTATGTACCAACTATGAGGTTCATCCAAGTTAGAATTGTTGAGTTTTCTCCATTACAAGATTTTCTTCCACTCACTATGGGAGACACACATAGTCACATACCGATTATTAGTTTCATCCAATTTAGCATTGTTGAGTTTGCCTGGTTATAAGGTTTGCAGTATTTGACCTCTGTTGACCTTTAACCAAAACTAAAATCGAAAGTGTTCTTCTACCCACTAAATGTAAGCTATATGTACTAACTATGAAGTTTATCCAAGCTGGCATTGTTGAGTTTGCCCGATTACAATGTTTTCAGTGTTTGACCTCTGTTGACCTTCAACCGAAACTAAAATCGAAAGGGCTCTTCTACTCACTAAAGGTAAGCTATGTACCAACTATGTTTATCAGTTGGCATTGTTGAGTTTGCCCGATTACTAGGTTTTCAGTGTTTGACCTCTGTTGGCTATAATTGACCTTTGACCTCGACTAAAATCAAACAATTTCTTCTACTCACTATGGGTGACCAACATACCAATTATGAGTTGATTGAAAGGTTTTTAGTATTTGGCCTCCCTTGACATTCGACCTCTACTAAAATCGAAAGCGTTCTTCTACTCACTATGGCGGACATACCAAGTATGATACTAATCCACTGTTGCCTCATTGTCACACGTCAATATGAATGCATAGGTTCCTTTTGTTAAAGCAAGGAACCATAAACAGTACGTTGTCCGTTAAGTTTGTTGAAAGAGACAGCTAACCCAGGGATTCCCAGTGGCATTTAAGTTCCCCAAGGAACTTCCATGAACAAAGATTCAAATGCTAGACTTATCAGGGCCGTTATATATTATAACTGCGCCAGGTCCAGCGACAAAGCCCGGTGGTGGTCAGGGGGAGGGGAGGCTATCACAGGAAGCTTGGCTAGTTTCTCCGATGAACACCCCATGTGAGGTGCTAAAACTGCACAACTTGCTTGTTCTTAACTGTTCAACAGGCAGATCAAATGAGATATCGCTATCATTAGTAAGGGGACATTCTCCTTCAGGGACCCTTCCCACAGGATCGGTGTTCATGACGGTTTCAGTGACTTAAATTTCCACATTTACAAGGAATCGATACCATATCATTCCATATGTTTCACTTATTTATTTTTAAACTTATTATTAAACACATTATTGCAAAACAATGGAAACACATATCAATATAACATTAAAACACATTCAAGGAGCACATGTGAGTTGTCATCGATACTCTATGAGTATTTACAAAATATATTTATAAGTTAATATATATATATATATATAGTTAATTCGATTTATTTTATTATATTTAGTTAATGATATGTACCGTAATTACCAAAGTCGCCTTTTGGACAATACGATATTCATTCCTGAGCAAAGGTTTGATAGATAAAGCTATTAAATAACTGAGTGTTCAGTATTGCATCTGTTGTACCGTGAATTTAAAGGTACGAACCTAGCCAAGTCACAGGAGTTTTCGGTGACACCGAAAACCTTTATCTTCAACACACAGTATGCACATGAGAAATTAACCATGGATTGTTGTTCATAGACATAAATTAGAGTAATGCTTCATGTAGGACGTCAATGGCTGACTTATTAATGGAACTTGAAATTTTGCTATTGCGTGTGTAACGGGCCGGCGGAACAAAATATATATAAGTAACAAGTAACAGGAATAAATGAGGCATGGACACTGGATGCGGGTTACCTCTTCAGTCGCTAGAGTAGGACTCTCTCTTTATGCAGCGGTATTTCTAACCCGTATATACAATACAATCTTAACATATTTTAGACTATTCATAAACAAAGTACCGGTAGGTTACGGGATTCTTAATGTAGCTTTTAATTCAGTCGTTCTACTTGTTACATATCTCCTATCTTTCTTAAAATAAATCGCCCTCGATTTATAGATTATATATGTAATATACATTTACTCTTTACAAAAATATAGTTTTAGCATGTACATGTACAATGTATAACATTAACTATAACAATTTTTATTTTTTTATTTATATATATATATATTTTTTTTAATATATTTTAAAACCCGTCACCTTTTTAAATATGCCAACTCATCTCGCTTAACAAAATTCACATCTAAATGAAAACCATAAACTAACACAATTACTACACATATACTAACACATAACGTTTTGACAGAACAATCAAATAGCCTATACCTAAACATCAATTGACTCATGTACTACATGTATATTTAACGTAACACATGACACATCCTTATTGAGAACAGAGCATGACCAAAGCACTTTTTAATGTTGTCAATAATTATGATGTTCTGCGACTATTTATGGATCACATTAAATGAACACCCAATGCGATATGCGCATAATTAGTGTTTAACTACATAATTACAACATTTAATAATTATCTATTAATATAATGAGTTGGCGGCCTGATAACTCTACCAGTCCTCGTTCTATACAAAAGATCATCAATAGCGGTTTTTGGTAAATCTGACATCCCATACACGATTTTATAACCATACGTATTTGTCCGATTTGTTTCCTGCGATTGGGCATACGTTGGCCCGTGGTTGTGCTGGTATTAGATGCTCTTTGGAGATGGGACTCCTGTTACAAGGCTTGAGTCTGTTGTGGTGAACTGTTCGTACTTTTAGCGGATTCCCTACTTCCTGGATTTGATATGTAAGGGCATCGTTTTCTGGTGTGGACTTTGATGATATTACTTGATATGGTCCTAGCCACCTTGGAGCCAACTTATTCTTCCTCTCGGCGGCATTGTCGAGCATTACAAGGTATCCGGGAGAATATGGTGTGTACTTCATTTTCGTATCGTAGTAGTACTTCTGTTTCTCTTGTGCAGTTGTACTATCCTCAATAACTTGCTGAAACGCTCTATAGAGTCGATCTTTTAAAGTGGCGCAATACTCTGCAGGAGTTCCGGGGGTTGCTTTAGATGGACCTGGTGGTGAAGAGAGGAGTGATACTGGTATTATTGGCTCTCTACCATGTAGAATATAGTACGGACTGTAGCCTGTGGTAGAATGACAGGAAGAATTGTATGCAAATTCGACTTGTCCGAGATAATCATCCCAGGGACCTGGTGTTTCAGCTACCAGTTTGGCCAATTGGTCTTTCAGAGTCCTATTAAAGCGCTCGATCAGTCCATCTGACTGAGGGTGGTATGGAGTGGTTCGGGTCTTTTTTATCCCAAGAGACTTACACAGCGAGCTAACGACTTCGCCTTCAAATTGTCGTCCTTGGTCTGTGTGGAGCTGTTCTGGTATGCCGTGTTGCCTTATATAGTGTTCGAACAAGCATCTAGAGACTGTGGTGGCCTTCTGGTCAGCCATGGGATAGAGGTTGACAAACTTCGAAAAATGGTCCATGACGACTAATACATAACGATTTCCCTTCGGTGTGATAGGCAATTCAGTTATATCTGCACAGATGATCTGGAATGGTCTGCTGGTTGATATACTCTGTAAGGGCGCTCTGTGGCTTGGATTGGGCTGTCGTCGAGAATTACAGGGACCACACGTCAAAATATGATTTTTTATATCTCTTTGCATATACGGCCAGTATACGCTTCGTTGAGCCTTTTGTAGCGTTTTTTCGTACCCAAGATGTCCTGCATAGCCTGTTCCATGTAGAAGCTTCAGAGTTGCTGGTATCATCTCCGTTGGTATAAGTGTTTGGAGACAGCTTCTTCCAGGTCGTAATAGCTGACGGTATAACGTTCCCTCAATTATCCTTAGTTTCGGGTACTCCCACCATAATTTACGTAATGGTCTGTTTGATCCAACTAGAGTTTCTTTAGCAGGTCTCCCACCTTCTCGGTTCCAGTTCATGACTTCACTTATGTTTATATCACATTGTTGGCTTCGTCGTATATCATCCGGGTCAAGTAACAGTTGTAGACTATCGGAGGTTTCGTCAGGGTTGCTGTGCCGCTCATTTAATTCATGCCTTTTTCTCTGGTCCTTCTGGACTTTTGTCGTACCAGTTCGTTCCGCATCCTTCGGTTGATTCGAACCAGTCTGCGTTGGACTTTTCGTAGTTATGGCCAGAGAATTACCCGGTAGCAAGTTGTGAGCAGTTGACCTTTTAGCCTCAACCATGATTTCCTCTGGGAGATGTTTATCAGGTACCCTCGACAAAGCATCTGCGTTGTTGTTTGTAATTCCAGATCGATATTTAACTTCCCATTGATACATATCCAATGCCCATCTTGCTCTCCTTCCTGTGGCGTCGTTTTGGATTGGAATCTTTTTCAGTCCTACCAGGGGTTTGTGATCTGTATATATTGTAAATGGTGTCGTGGCTAGATAGTGTCGAAAATGCCTGACGGCCCAGACGATGGCATATAACTCTTTGTCGTAGGTAGCCCAGTTCCTTTCTGGTCGTGTGAATGTGTGGCTAGCATATGCCACAACGATCTCTGTATCACCCCGACGTTGGCTCAGGACTGCGCCAGTAGCATCCAACGATGCGTCTGTATACAAGATGAATGGGTGGTTGAAGTCTGCATAACCGAGAACTGGTGATGACGTCAGCTTGACCTTCAGTATGTCAAACGCTAGTTGACAGTCCATCGTCCATTCAAATGGGACGTCTTTTCTCGTCAATGCCTGCAGTGGGGTCGCCAGATGTGCAAAGTCCTTGATGAACTTTCGATAATATGATGCTAGACCCAAGAATGCGCGGACTTGCGTAGCAGTGCGGGGTACCGGCCAGTGTTTTACTTTGTCAGTGTTTTCAGGATCTGGTTGTATTCCATCTGTGTTGACAATGTGGCCTAGGTACTTGACCTCTCTTTGGAATAGGTGGCACTTCTTAGGTTTAATCGTCAGCCCAGCGGACCTAAATCGGGTTAGCACCTCTTCTACGTTGCGGTAATGTTCCTGGAAACTTTTGCCAAGAATGATGACATCATCTAGATAGACAAGGCAGGATGTCCAATGCATGCCTCGCAGGACAAGTTCCATCAGCCGCGGACATGTGGGTGGTGCGTTTGTTAAGCCCATCGGCATTACTTTGAATTGATATAATCCGAAGCCGGTATTGAAAGCTGTTTTATCCCGGTCAGAATCATCCATAGCAATCTGCCAGTAACCACTGGTGAGGTCCATGGTACTAAAGTAGTAGGATCCCGCCAGGGCGTCAAGGGTATCGTCAGTTCTAGGTAGGGGTATGCGTCTCTGATTGTACTCGCTTTCTGTAATCGACGCAAAATCGATAACTTGTTTCTTTCTTTTTGACCATAACAATAGGTGAGGACCATGGGCTATTGCTCACCTCAATTACATCATCATGTAGTAATTGTTCGATCTGTTTCTGTACTTTTAGTTTCATTGCAGGTGATGAGCGATAGGCTCGTTGACTGACATGTGTGTCTAGTTCGAATTTTATGTTTCACCAGATTGGTGTGCCCAGGCTGAAAACATTGGAGAACTTGTCGAGTAAATTCTTGACTTTAGTCATTTCTTCAGAGGTTAAGTTATCTTTGTCGAGATATACTTCAATATTAGGTTTCTTCCCAGCGCCATCCTGTTGTGGTGGTACCTTTAGCATATCCTTAATAATAGTGTACTCAGCATGCGGAGTTTGGTCGGTGGCGTATATCCTTCCTAGGCCCGAATCCTCAACTAGTGCTAGTTTTCCAAATCCTCGAATTTTACATATCTCCTTGGACTTCCGGGATTCTGGTAGCGATCACGTTGTTCACGTTCTCCGCTCTCATATCGACGGCGGTCGGCTTTGTCCCAATGATGATCTCGCTCTCATTCTGGTGTCCTTTGGGGTGATCCTCCTCTTTCATATCTGTCTCTGCATCTTTGGTAGTCGTTACGATCTCTAGAACTTGATGATGGGGACCTCGGTCTATCTCTTTTAGGGAACCAGTATCTTTCATCATGTTGTTGATATGCACGAGATCGTCGTTGAGGAGATGGACTATATCGTCAGTATCGGCTTGGAGACTTGGAGATTTATGATCAGCGTAGCTAGGGCTGTTGTAATACTCCCTTGAGGTGGATCTGAATGAGTTGGATCGAGTTTTCTTATGTAGTTCCATGGATTCTACTAACGGTTCTTTGCAATTTTTGAACCTGGGACTTGTTGATTGATTGGACCAAGTCGCTAGAGAAATATTATGAAACTCTGGTAGTTTTGATGATGGAATCAATATGCTGCTTGCTTCATGTGCCCTTTCTATGTGGCCCGCATACTCTAGAGCTGTCTTGAAGGTGATGGCCCCTAGCTCATATAACTTTAGAAGGCTTCTTCAACCAATTTCGAAAGCTCAGCTGCATAGACTTCTAAAGGTTCTCCAATAATTCTCGGTCTCGCTCCAACATGGGCCTGAATCTGGCAGAGAATCCCAGTAATTAAACGCTGCTTCCTTTAATCTCGCAGGTAAGATGATTGCTAACTGTGATTCATCCATGTCGGTTGATGCACTTACTGCTACCTCTAGGCGTCGAGCCCAATGATTGAAGTCATCCCTGCCATCACCACAGAAAACAGGAGGAAGATCAATTTTAAAATGCGTATGAGACTTCGCCATGGCAATAACAATATCAAATATGACTGTGCGTACACTATATGTACGTTATGCCGTACAATATATCCACACTATATGAACAATATGATATAATTTCGTGATATTCGTTTATAATTAACCAGAATAAAATGTCGAGGATACTTACTCGATTCTCTGTCTTAATACGATTCGAGAAAAAAAAAATCTATGCAATAATCTAATTCAAAATTACACCATTGACACACAAAAAAAATATATATAAGCTATCCGTATATATGATACCCTAAATCCAATATTCAGAAAAATATCACCAAATCATCAAGTTGTACATTATGATTAAACTATGAAAATATCTACAAACAATTATGTCATGCATGTGTAACCATATATATATAACATAAATAATCGATAACGACAAACATATAATGTAAACACAAAATGTAACACATCAATTTCGAAAATCGTAAAAAAACGACACTGGCATGAACATAACAAAATACAAATTACATGCACATTGTGTAATCTCTTACCTTGCCAATTGTAAGTAATAAAATATTATGCTGAAATCTTGACAAAATGCACAATTCAATTATTGTAATGTGTATTATTGAAGCTCACATAATTTATGATAACTAAATGACACGGTAATATTTTATACCCATGCGATGCAATCTGTAAATGTTATTCGTACTCTAACATCATTATTATGATCGTTGAATACATTTGTTTTAACTGCATCACTAATTAAATGCAATGGTGTTATTTGTAAGTATATCACCCACCAACAATCAATTTACCCCGCAAACATGAAATTGACAGCAAGATTATACGAGTAACAAATAATGATTTTTTACATACCAGTAATCCTCATATATGGAAATCCAAAAACAATATTCAAACAAAATA
>JAODAF010093212.1:0-10905 GCA_027574765.1 Molpadia intermedia | reverse complement strand
ATGATCCACTCCCATGCTCATCCCATCATTGAAGGCTGGGAAGAAGAAATATTGTGTGGATCTGTCCATAATTTTCTTCACTGCATGAGTAAAGTTACAGTGAAAGTCACTGGACTCGCTGAGTTAAATGCGGACATGCATATGGATATTAAGTGACCAAGACCAAGTACAGTGTAACAACAATGTTTATAAATAGTGGAAGACTATTTTTAAATCAAAATAGCAGTCACTTCAGACCAAGTTATCAATCCCAGTGACTAGAATGTGCCACCAACAGGTGACTCATATTGGACTGACAGGCCCTCTGCCTACAATATATCAACTTCTTGGTAACTGGTCATGTGCCAGAATCATGATATTCTCCAAGGTAATACCAGGATTTACATATTGCACCAGTTTACCCATCATGCCATTCTGCTGAAGAAAGTGCATCCTACCAGCATCTATTAACCTCTTGCACATACGACCAATCTCTTCTCTCTCTGGAATAGTCAAGTCAAGTGCACTGCAAAAAAATACCAGTAAAACCAGACCATAAAAAATGAAAATATACAGCAACCCTACATCTGAAATACCTTTCTTGCTTGTGGTAGCCTGTGGCTAACGCTGGGTAATGCACAATCATGGGTATAATACTAAGGCCGAGTGCATCCAGCAACAGGAATATACCCTTACTCAAAAAAACTTGTATTTCCCATAAAAAATCCTGCAGGAAACTTTCTTTGGGATGTTGGCCCACGGGAAACATAACCCCGTGGGGTTGTATTTCCTGTGGGAAAATTTGCAGCGGGAAAATTCCTTGGGTGGAAATTTTCCTGTGAGCCAAAATCCCGAACAAAGTTCCGTGCGGGATTTTTTATGGGAAATATACAGGGAAATTATCTAGTGTTTACTGCTCGCTAGACCATTGATTATCCCGTTCATTCATATGACTATGTTTCACCCATACGATACAATAATTGAAGAACACTGTTCATAACATTACTGAAAATCATCTGCAATACGTTCCCCAATATTGGGAAGTGATTAACAATAAATGTTCATGCAAATTAATCATGTAACTAAAGCAATGAAGTTTCTTCAGTTAAAATACACAAGAGTAAAATATAAATCACAACCCATTTATCCTTGTTGGTCTGAAAATCATTAGCACTGAGAGCATACCAATCGCCATGTTATATCATTTGTGATATCAATGTTACCCTCAATACACATTTCACAAATGTTCACTTTAGGATGACTGGTAGTTTTCATTATTTACTCTGATGGTTACATTTTGGCCACATTTGCATGTGATTACAAGCACTAGCATTGCAAGCTCACAAGCAGATTGTACATTTCCGAATCGCAATCGTTATTGTGATGATGGTATTATCAAGATTGAGGGCCAGAAAGGAATGATCTATATTGTGAACGTGCAATCTGATTATAATCAAAACCAAAACTTGAGTGAATACTCCGACAAATTTGTTAACCTGACCAGTGGTATAATTTCTGTTTACAATGTTGGTATTACCTGCAATGTTATTCTGTGTACACTGTACAGGGTATGCATGTGATCTGTTTTTGTTGTTTCATTTGCTTGTGTTCTGATATCTTGATTACATGCAAGTTTATTAAGTCACACAGGGATGATGAGCTGTTTGGCTGTTTCAATGAAAGAACCAATTATTTTGAGTAAAACTTTTAAAAGTGATAGTTCTATTTATATATTTTTTATTTTAACAAACCAAGATAAAAACATCAGTTGTCATTAACGTAAACTATTAAAATAAAAACAATACAATACATTAAACTTGCAACTCATAGTTCATGCGTGACGTCATCAAGTCTTCAACTCGTCAAATTTGAATAAAACTTGCTAACTCAAAAACTAAAGAAGATTTTTGAATGCGGTTTTCGGTAAAATACTTGTATATTTGATTGCTCTATAACAGGCTTCCTCAATTAAATTTTCTGAAGTGCCACGTGGCGAAATTATTTAAAATTAATGCGCCAGTGATCGCCGTCCTGGGGGAGGTGTATAAGGGGTTGTGTTTTGGTAGGCGCTCAGATGCAAAATGGTGCTAACCTTTTCACTTTTTCTAACTAAATTTGTATGTTGGGTTTTTTTGGATTTTTTTTTTAATTCTTTTAATTTTTCGCGAGCCACTCGAAACTATGCCGCGCGCCACAAGTGGTGCGCGCGCCCCCATTTGAGGAAGCCTGCTCTATAAGATCTATCTTCAAAAGTTCAGGGTTCAATTCTCCTTTAATGGGTTTATAAGACTTCTAAATACTTTTAACTACTCACCTGGTAAGAGTCTCTTTCTCTTCTTTTCGTATATTATCATCACTATGTGTTTGATCAGCCATCTTGTTTTCCTCGTGTCCTGATCTTGATCCACAGACATTCCAGCTACTCAGACGTATAAGAGCTTCGAACTCGGAGCGAATAAAACCGTGCATGGCAAGATAGTCTTTTCCTACATAGCTGTCCCAACTACAACGATGATGACAACATGTTGCCATGGCAATGCCTTTGACATTTAGTGTAGGCGGGTGGGAGGTCTGTCCATCCTTATGTAAATCAGCTTGTTTTAAAAATAAACTTCTAAGAGAAAGATCTGAGAGAGATTAAAGTCACATGTGACAGTAACAGTAAAACAGTGACAATGAATGGCATTTGTGACCCAGACTGGTGAATTACAGTAGATGCATATTCATTATATGTGTTCCAAATTACTACTCTAAGATCGAGTGTCAAAACAACCTAAATTAATTATGTTCGACCAAGTATTAATTATTAAGTATTCAAATTCATCAACAATGAAGATAACATTTCAATTACTGAGTGACTTCAATAGAATGTAAGGAGTAAGCATTTGCATTTTGGACAGAATGTATAGACTATACTGTATATAGTCTATTTTCTCTACATTTGATAATATAATAATGGTCCCAGCAGACCAGATCAAAACATTCATGACTATTCAAGACCCGATCCACAATATATACGGTTATTTTACGGTTACTTTTCGCCACTAAGGCACAACAGTCATTATACCTATAGTGATCTGTTTCCTGTACCAAACATAATCTTTACTTTTTAATCAGAATATTTACTGCAACACAATTTGAATGACATCGATTTTTGTCTTTTTATTGGTTAAATACGTTTGTAGCTTTTAGCAGTTCACACCACCATACCATGTCATGCCTGCCTTGAGTATGGCCAGACACAACAGATAAACAGTCAGTGGTCATCCAAATAGTAAATACACATGTGGGCCATACTAGAATTGGCAATTCTCTGTGTGTCCTAAATGCCATATTTGAAATACCACAAACTATTACTAGAAAAACAGTTTTGTTATAACCATCTTGCATTATGGTTGCAATACAGCAAGAACAAGTTCATTTCAGTTCAACTGAATTTTGCATCAAATTGTGAATCTGAAATACAATAATTAGTTTTTAAAGAGATTGTCATACTAGGTCGTGAAAGAGCTGACTAATTTTGTCACAATTGGCAATCCATACTATGGTACCATGTTCGATGACTACTTTGCATATATATGAGAGAAATTCTGCATGCCATTCCTGTAGGGGTGTGGCCAGGAATGTTGCACAAAATTATAAGGTGTGTAATTTTTTTTTGCTTGGATGTGTTTGAAAAAAATTAGGCACTGTTGCATAGGCTCTTGAAGAGGCAACTTAATTCAGGCTTGCTGTATAGGTAAGTAGGCAGGGGCTTAGATATATATATCAGCCGGGTTTGTCATACTTTCAGGAAACACAGCACAAGGGCCAAGATTTTAATTATGTCTACGGCCAACTAGAGCGAGGGAGTCGCTACGAGTCTGCAAAAAAGGGTCGTCAGTCGCCAGCCTCTTGAGCAATGCCAGTCGTTTAATTTCACGTAAGTTTGTTTTTATTTTTTATTATGCGGGAGGGGTATAGTATCATCAGAAATTTGTATATGGGGGGTTCTTGATTTGGGAATATAGGATATTTGGCAGGGTGTGAGGTTGGGAGCTTAGGGTGACTATATGAATGGGGAGGATGGTTTCATATAATTATACCTATGGGGAATCAATAAGGCTTGGGGGGTAATTTAGCATATATAATTCTATATGGATAAAGACTGAAGATGGTTTGGATTTTTTTTTATTAATTTTTTTATTACAGCCTGCCATTTGGTTTGTTTCGTTTTGCGGGTTTTAAGAGGAGAGATCAGAGTCAGGACCTAATAAGAGAGGCTGACCAGGCCTCACTGCATTAAGTATTGTTTCCTTCACAACCACAAATTTTGTTTGAACTCTTTTGGACTGAGTTAAATTGTGGTAAAGAAGAGACCCGCCTACGTGCAGTTTATTTATTTACTAACTTATATCTCTAAAAGAGATTATTGTTATGTCTCGCAAACTGTCAGAGAAGGCTACGGTGGCTGCCATTTGAGTGGAGGATTCTTTTTGGGGGGATTTGTATTTAATTAGTATCAGGGTATTTTTTTTATAATAATTAGTTAATTATTACTATTATCATTAACGTAATAATATTTAAAGTTCGAAATTTAAAATCACAAGTCTGTCTTTATTGGGTAGTAGGGCGGTGTTAAGCGGGAATTCGGGAAGAAACACAGGTTTTTTACACGTCACAGAGATGTTAAGGATTAGTTTTAAATAGATATTAAGCATTATTCATGCACTTCCATACCTGTAGCTGCTCCACAAAGGTGTTTGCAGTAAGCAACAATTGGCCTATCAGTATTCTCTCTAATGGCTGAAACTTTGTTCAAAGCAAGATCTTGGATGTCAATAATAAGTCTCTCCATTAAAAGATTTTTTCGAACTTCCTTGTGATGAAGATCTCTCTGATAAAGAGAAAAGACACAAATTAAATTATACCATTAGTTTCCTTTAACCCTTCATTGATCACACACAATAGCATTCCATCACACTGTGGCATGCTATATACTACCACACTATTTGCCAGTAATACTGTACTAAACCTCCAATCCATTCAGTACACATTATATTGACCTACAGTCCTACCATACGCAGTTACAATAATTTTTTCACATATCATCAATATCGCGACAAGCTCATAGCATATTGCGATAACTGCTACTTACAACAATATATATATATCGTATATTGCCCGTCAGGTGAAATCAAAGTCAAGGTAACATGGTCATTAATGATTACTTTGGAAAGTGTTGAATTTTTTTAAAGATATGTGGACTATTTTTTTTTAGAATATAGCCTACCTTGTGCCTAACATTCTGCCTGTCTACAAGAATGAAATGTGCGTCATCAAAGTCAGTGACCACATCAAAGATCCACTGGGATAATCGACCTGTAATATGAAATATAAGATGTCATATTTCCAAATTACTATCAACTGGTCAAAATAGTTTGTTTATTATACAAATTGGAATAACACACACATGTACACACACACACATGTCATCATGATTGCCCTAGATTCCTTTTGGTCTTTGGCAAGGAATAAACCAGATTAAAATTGTTCTGCTGCCTTTTATTATTTAGACACAGAACAATCATTTATTCCAGCATACTAATATTACCTTGAGTTGTCTATAGGTGTGATTTGCTTTCAAATCAAATACCAAATTTGAAGAAAACTGTGCTCATTGGTAGTATATTGACATTTTTATTTTCCACATGTCATTGTTCATTTACTGTGATAACCAATGAAGCCGGGAATATAAATCAGCTTGATACTTTCAATTACCTGAGCATGTACCTAGTGTCAACACTCAACAGCAGTGGCGGATTCAGGGGGCACAACAGGCGCCCCCCCTATTGGCCGCCCAAAAGAAAAAGAAAAAAATCCCCCCAATTTTTTTCCCTAAAATTTTTTCTTAAGATAAAGAAAATATAGAACATGAACATACTTGGAATAGATGGAAATGATAGCACCATTTTGCATCTCGGCCCTTTCCAAAAGCAAAATTTTTTCTAGACCCCTCCCCCAGCGTCGTGATCAAGCTACAGTTGCGCCCCCACTATTGAAAAATCCTGGATATGCCCCTGTACTAACATCAGCATATCACTTATGAAGGTTTATGTTTGCGTAGTTAAGTTTTAAAAAGTTTATGTTAAGTCCCGCCCACTCATTTATATTCAGGACATATACACCAAAAACAACAGGAATCTTCTACTCATCATGGAGCATCTACCTGTCAAGTATCACACTGATCCAAATGCCGTTGTTCATATATCGTGTTTAGAAACTCAATGGTCACATACATACATTCATACACACGCACAGTCGCACACACAAGTTATCATGACATTTAATCAGAAGACTCCTTTGAAATACCCTTTGTATATGACTCCATAGTCCATACCATAATTTGGACAATATATTCTTATTTGTGTTCCTTTTGTACATAGTATTAGTACATACCTGTATCAGAGATTGACATGTTGGATTTATGTAACATATATACAATTTTCATGGCATTAGTCTCCTGAATATTATTGAGCTAAGACAGGGCTAAACATTAAGTTGTTTGTGATGCGTACTAATAAGTATATTTATATATATTCACCTTTTCCAGCACCAAATTCTATGTAAAATGAATTAGGAGCAAACAGGTTGAGCTTATCCATATTGCCAAGAAGTGAAGATATCTGTTCTAGATGTTTCCGTGCCGACAGACCATTGACCTCTGACCCAAGTTCATTGCTGAGTGCATCATGATGAAGGATAGACTCTTCCGAGTCAAGCAGATGAGCTTTACAATCAAATAAGGACAAATATAGCTAAAAGTTAGATAATATAGACTTACTAAAATATTTTTTTTATAATACATTAAAAGTCATCATTCACAATGAGCAGACTTACATGTACCATCATTCTTTCTAATACCGAAAATCACAAAAAATCATAAAAATTTCTGTCCAAAATGATAAAAGTTGTTAAAAGTGCAATAAAAAGGTCATATTATTGTACAATTTATATGTGGATTCCAATCTCTTGTTGGTTCGATCGTCTCCTAGGCTAGTCGACATTATGCTAGATGTAGGCCTAATGGTCACAATTAACATATAAACTACATAGAAACAAGTCACTAGCCAGTCAATCTATATGGCACATAAGTTTGAAGCACTTACAGTAACAGACGATCAATCATCATTGAGCATATACATACATATCATGTGACGTTTGACATTGATCCATCATGTGAACATTGAGATTTAATATTTCACATTACTCACACATAAACATACACACAAGTCATCCTTACATTCAGTCCAAGGACTCCTTGGAAATATCCTTTGTATTTAAACTCTGAACCCTAACCTTGACAATAACCCTAACCTTTGTACTCCATCCGAGGATATATTGTTCCCACTGAATTTTTTCCCAGGACCATGAATTATTTTTGTTTTGTCCTCGGAAGACTAGTCAAAGTACTGTAGTACACCCATGCCATCATGATCATGATAGTTTCAGAGTATAAAAAATGTTGATAACAGATTGAAGCTATTCATCAATTTCATATAGTAGAGTTAAATTTAAAACAGTATAAAATCTGACCTTCCTGACAAATTCTCAGTTTTCTAATAATTTCTTGCACTTCAACTGGTGTAAAGGAAGCTAGTTCTCTCTGAAAGATAAATATGCCTCATTTGCAAAATCAAATAACATGGAATAACACACACATGTACACACATACACAAGCCATCATGATTACTTGAATCCTTTTGACCTTTGGAAAGAGATAAACCAAATTATAATTAGGAAAAATAGTTCTGCTGCCTTTTATTATTTAGACATTATTTATACCAGCATATTAATATTAACTTGAGTTGTCTATAGGTGTCACTTGCTTTCAAATCAAATACCAAATTTGAAGACAATTGTGCTCATTAGTAGGCCCTAGTATATTGACATTTTTATGTATGTCATTGTTCATTTACTGTGATAACCTATGAATAACTATGCCTCAATTGCATAATCAGTCTGTTTTACATGTTATCCCTCAAAAATGAAGTGTTCACATGTACATAATTAGTCCTTGAACAGGACCACGACTCACGTTTCATTACTCACAGCTCTTGTGCAGAATGTACAAATTTTGACTATGTATGAGAATAAAAGTGAATGTGATATTTTTCTTAAATTTTTAGTTAATTTACCTACAAATTAACCACATGAAGTTATTTCTAGATAGATACTCAACATGTACAGTACTTAAAATACTAAACATATCTTCAATTTAACATACATATCAAATGGTGTACTGTACACCAGATCTGTTGAAGTTTTGTTGACTACAGTAACTATGGTAACCTGGAATTTATTTTGCTCCATGGCACATTGATGTATTGTCATATTTGGGCCAATACAAGTTACCCATACATAACTGTACTATGCCTTTATTTTGTGCCCATAATTCACCAAAAAAGTATGGAATGATCTCAAGTTGTAAACCACCAGATATGCCATGTTATGAAGTATTTTAATTTTTTAGTGGTTTTGGATGAAAGAAATATTGAAAAACATTAGTGTTATAGCAAATAAGCCCTATGGGACCAAAGATATTACAATATATAGATTATTATGCATGCTATATCATCTGATGCTTACAAGACAACCACTGTATCTTTGTACTCAATATGAAGCACATAAACCATACAGGGCCAAAGATATTGGCAGTTGAAGATTTTCATGTTAAGCCCCATCCACTCATTAATATTCATGAGACCTTCCACAAAACCAATATGGATCATCTACTACCCATAACCATCCTATCTTCCATGTACTACATCCATTTATCATTCCCTTCTTGAGATATCATGTTCAAAAGCTTAATGGTCACACACATACAGTACTGTACATATACATGTATATACAAATACACATGACCCGGTTTTTCATACAGTACTGTACATATATACAAATACACATGACCCGGTTTTTCAAACAGTACTGTACATATATACAAATACACATGACCCGGTTTTTCATACAGTACTGTACATATATATACAAATACACATGACCCGGTTTTTCATACAGTACTGTACATATATACAAATACACATGACCCGGTTTTTCATACAGTCTGAGGACCCCACTGAAATTTCATTTGTATTTGAACCCTAGACCCTAACATAGACAATAAACTCTCCTTCACTTTCTGTCTGAGGACCTACTGTTCCCATTGTATTTCCTTCCAAGGCCAGACTGGGAATTCTTTTGTTCTGGTCAGTCCTCAGACTGATATACACACACATGCACAAACACACACAAACTTGACTGCGTAGGTTCCGATGCTGTCTTTGACATCGGAACCAAACATCAAATTAAAAGAAAAGACATCGACTCACCTTTCCGGTATACTTTTGTGAGCAGTTGTCAACATTTACACCTTGCGTATAATAGACCTGAACAATAAAAACAGAAATATGAATATATACAAAGTCAGTATTAACAAAGAAATACTATATCGTGGGTGTTGCTTCAGTTACAATTTCTTGCATGCCTGTGATTTTCCTGTGAAAGAATACCAACTTACAGGCTACAGCCAATACTACATATAAACCAATACCCAGGTGGCGCCTGGCATAATGTTAATGTTGAAACAGTTGGGGTGAGGTGGGGGGAGAGAGAAAATACCACATATCCCAAAGGGTAATAAAAATTAATTGTCAATTTAAACATTGGGAGTGACATACTGTATATCCATCATTTTCCCAGGATTGCCAATTTGCCACAACTAGGTTAAGTCACTAAATAACCCATTCACAGGCTCACAGCATACTTTCCTTGATTATCTTTGTTTTTGCAAATTATCAGAAAAAGAAATAATGTTTCAATGGGTTTGACACAGTATCACAGGGGCTATAATAATAATAATATATAGTGCTAAATACAACTTCACTTCACAACAAAAGGTTATACATATAAATTTACAAATTACAACATTAAATCGATTAAAAAGAAACTTCTTTAACTGTGATTTGAAGCCATTGACAGTCAAATTCAAATTTCTAATGGGGAGAGGAAGTAAATTCCAGTGAACATGGCCAAAATTGCTAAATGAGTTAATTATTAATTGCTTTTCTTTTTTTTATAATCACAGTTGGTTTGGTCTTCTCCACTCACAGGTTTTTCCTTTGGTCTACTGTTACAAATCTTGAGATGATTCTTCAACCGGTGAACAAAAACTGAGCTGGGGAAAAATAAAAAATGGAGGTTTGAATTTTCACAAAATGCACAGATGGATCTGAGGGGTCTAGGAGTCCATTGTCTCCTACCAATATTATTTTCCTCAAATAGATGGTATGAAATAAATGTTACACAAAAAAGGTACATTCAAAAGCAGACAAAATTTCTTCTGACATGGCTGCAGAAAATTCATCATTCACAGCCAGTCGGTAACTCTTGTTGAAAACTATTGTGTCTGGAAGACCTCAGACATAAACAATTCGCACAAAAATTGATGGTGCAATATCACAGAAAACTACCATGATACCATGTGGTATATTTGTGAGTGCACATCCATAATTATTGTATTTGAGTGGTAACTGTTACCATGTAAAATTTAATATTTATTAATTTGTATTATATGTCACAGGCAGGTTATTTGCCATGTTAATATCAAATGACAGTAAAATGTATCCCTCACGGTAGCTGCCCCCATTCTACTTACTGCTTAGGATCCAGAGGACATTCAACTCTAGGCTTTGACATCGGCAAATTGTTCTACATGTAGGAGTGAAGGAAATATAAAATGACCATAACTTTGTACCTGTAAAGTATATGTAATTGTAAAGTGTACATTTGCATGGTTCAAGGTACAAATAAGACTACATACTACATCACTGGAGGAGGCGTATTACCTCAATCTCCATAGACCTACACGTACTATGTTCGATTGTT
>JAODAF010093101.1:0-17839 GCA_027574765.1 Molpadia intermedia | reverse complement strand
CGTATGAAGTGTTATATATTCACGACAACGTATGATTATTCCGTGTCTCGCTTACGCTGATTGGTTGAAAATGCTATACTTTTGTGCCTTGGGGCGACTTTATTATCCCGTAAATTATTATTTTCGATGAAAATTGGAGCCATAGAATACAATAGATGTAGTTGGCACTAGACCTGTATACTATCGATTTATATTAGCATATTACCGCGAAATGTGCAAAATCAGATCATTCTAAAGCTAAATATTTTGGAAAATTGCTGATTTGATTTGAATTGATTTTTGAATTGATTCTTTCTTTATTTATTTCAGTTGATTTAAATTGTTAGAAGCGTAGTAGTTTGCTATAGCCTATGCCTAAATGTTGTTCGTCATTTTTTTTTTCGTTCCCCACTATTTGTTTTTTTTCCACCCTGCCCCCCTGCCCCCGGGATTTGCGCCACTGTTCTATGCCGTTTCCTGACAAAATCTAAAAAATTGAAATGTATTGCTTGCGCAAATCATAGATTAAGTTGGTTTCTTGGGTGTACTTCTTACGTGCATTTTCAGTTTTCCATTTTAAGAGTAATGCGTGCTGAATATATTTATCCAAGATGTTTCAGGATATTAAATCACTAGAGTTTTTTTCACGAGACGAACATACGAACGATACTTTTTCTTCAAATCGTCTGGCTATATTCCAGATTAGATATTTTGTGCCTTGGAAATCAAATAAGCAGTCGTTGTCATCGTCCTAATGACAGACAGCTACACCGGGGGCGAGGTGTTCGAACTTCAGATGTGATTTAGCATATTTGACAGGTATTTACATAATTGCGAGATATGTTCATCCATGAAATCGAATACATATATAGTGTTTCTGGATACGAATCCACCGAGTGTCTACGAAGAACATGATATGATCTCATAGAACTGTCAAGGAATATCATTATAAAACTCTAAAACTATAATCTCAGTTTACAGATTCAGTTTAAAGATAACTGCACTAGGCTGTTCCTTCCATGCATAGGCCCAAATGCCTAAGTTATTGTGGTATGTCCCCTCAGAACCGTATAGTGAAGGCATACTTATAATTATAAATGATAGCTGTATATAGAAGGGTAAATTTGTAGAGAATTTCCGAGTGCAAGCGCGAAGTGTGAACATACAAGCGTGTACAATAGACCAACGCGACATGTATATATATGCATCACATCTCAGTTTTAATATGTCGTTGTGTTCGCGTATAATTTATGTCGATTATGAACTAACAACATTAATATCGATTGGCTCCTTCAAGACTGTGGTGACGACAGGCCATCTATAATAATTTGGGACACATTTTCTGTCTTTACGTTATAGATTTATATAATTAAATAAAAACAAACAATACATTAGAAAAATGCGAACAAGGCTTCATCTCATCCAAAATCAAATTTATCGAATTTCCCAAGAATAAACATTTCGGCGAATTAATATCTTGACACGGGGGACAATAGTGCTCTTCAAGATCATTAACATGTATTCAGGACTTCACGCGGGAGGCGCCGTTTATACCGGATATCTTAACACATATTCTTCTTTGGTTTATTTCTCAGACGACATCATTAAAGAAGGCTAAAAGTTCCGGAATCGAAGTGAAACCAAACTTGAAGCCTATCAGTGTAAGTATCAATTGACCTGTTATTCCCGCCTCTCAGAGCACAGAAATACGTACATTTTAGGCCAAAGTATCCCATTGGGATTACGATTGAAACGATTTCCTTTATATACATGCATGAATGTACAATTTCATGTACGTCGCTCGGCGAAACAGGAAGTTTTAACGATGAAAATATCCATCAGAGATGGAGAGTATCGTCTGAAATTGCCCGAGAGTGAGCAAATTAACGAGGATACCACATCCGTACAGGCCAGTAGCGTATCCCAAGTGTATCTGAACAGAATCTAAAAAATTGGCCGCCATCCCAAATATTTAAATAAAGTGATAGGGAAACTGATAAAATTGACAATCGTGATAATTGGTACCAAGATGATGACGTGGCTTTTGTATTATTAAAGGGAAAAAGATAGTTAGATTCCGGTTCAAACAAATTTCAGATTAGTAAATTATTAAAGTTTCATAGAAAATAGAATTTTATTACATCTGCAAAAATAATTTGATTGAGGTGTTTCGTCACTATATCATATTCAAATACACAATTAATGTAAATTTAATTTGAGGATCCTGGTTAAATATGTAATTGGGTTACATTATTTGTAACACGGGCTGGAATATTTTATAAAATACAATACGGCTGAACTTATCCAGCTTTCAAATTTGAAAAAATGACATGGATCATGTTTAATATTTTAATATATAGGTATAGACCCGTATACGTGTGAACGTCTTAAGGTGACGGTAAGCCTAATCGACGAATTGTTCACTAAATAAGAAAGTGACGATTTTGGCGGAGATTTGTATTGGATATGTGGGGGACCAGCTGGGGTTTCTCTTTAAAATGGTTATTTTACTTTTCTATGTTAGAGATAATGTCTTTAATTCGTTGACAAGAAAAACATTACTAGTTGCAACAACAACATTCCTTCTCATAGGAAAGCGTGAAGCCTATGAACGGAGGTTGAGGGTTGGGCGTATATAGCGCGAATCCTTTTAGTGATTACGGTATATAATTTGCTATATTACCACGCCGGGTTAAGTGGTTGTTACTGAGGTCATTCAAATAAATTATTGGGGTGGGTGGGGATATATCATGATATTCCGTTGGGGCTATGTCGGAAAATGTCTTATGAGATAGACCAGTATCTATAACATGAATGACGCGAATGGAAGAAGCAACATCCATACCCCCAAAATGGAGCATAAATTAATAAATTATGCCACTAGCATGAACGTTCAAATGCATGGCTTATGATAGATATAGATACCTAATATTAAAATATCCGTGAAAAGATATGGGATATGTGTCTCCTGGCTCTATCCTGCTTAAGAGAGTCCTAATAAGTGAAATTATAGTTTGTTGTGTGAGTGTGTTATAGCGAATTGTACCCGCAAGGATATCGATTGCCGTAACCTGCTCGTACCACGTCGACTGACGACGTTGTTAAGTGATATTCGTACCCCGATCAAACATTGTCGAAACTTGTCTTACGGAATGGATTAGTATCTTATAACCCAATGAGGCATAATTAAAGGGAGCATCCTCCAACTCGCCCCCTCCTCTCAAACCCGATCATAATTGTGTAAAACCCCATTTTTCACTAGTATAAACGTTCAAAATAATGGTTTACATGGGGTTTTATATCTAGACACACATAATATGAAACATCCATAAAACCATTGGGATATATGTGTCTCCCGATCCTCTTTCTAAAAACACAGTCTAACAAACTTTTCATCAATTTGTTTTTTCTTCAAATTTATCACCGAAAGAATCCCTTTAATTCGTGAAGTACAGCGCCAAAGAACACGAATGCTGAGGGGAAAACTCGATTTATTTTGACGTTATTAAGCCAGAAGCTAGATAGTTTGATGAATGAGTATGTCGTAGCGAATTGTACCCGCAAGGATAGCGGTGACTAATACTACTACACATAGACTGCGTGACGTAGTGTACTAGAGAAAAAAGACTGATTTGGCTTAGACGTATGGAATCACCGTGCATAAATGCATGGTAGATATAATTATATACCATGGTCGTTTTCTTGCATTACAGGACTGTTTGATACAGGCTGGGCGTAACGCAATTAACAAGAATTCTATCCATGGAAAATTACCATTGCTTCGGAGTAATGAATTAAACGCAGAGGCGAGCTTGGGGATGAAAGCGACGTATTAGAAGGATCAGATTTTCACTCGAGGGAAACATGTAAGTTATTTTCGTATTATGATTTCAATTACATATCAGTATGGTAATATTAGCCGATAGTGATTTTTCCAAGGTTGTTAAAATGTAGTACAATACTCTCAGAAACAGGAAGAGTGAACGTATATATATATATGATGACGTCTATAGGGAATCCTGGGTTACGTCAGGTCCTAGTTCATTGCTGCAATGGCTTTCACCGGAGCTTGTGGCACGTAAGGCTACAGACACAGGTTCGAGTCCTGCCCGTGCTCAATTTTCCCCACCATTCAAAAATTCTTTCCCAAAAAGGCAAGGTGCCAGAATTTCTCATTAATATATCGACTAAAATATGCAAATAAATCAAATACCCTTCACTATATATATATATAATGATGGCACGTAGTCCTACATTGACCAGACCCCCATGAGGTAAAGCTGGGACATGTGGTCAACGACTTCATTGTTTGTACATAAATCTGGTGAAGTTGTATTTTATTTCAGTGATTGGTAATATTAGTTGTTGATTGTGGTTAATCAGGTAATGTAAGATGGTGAATTAACTTATGCACCTGTATTGTCGTTATAACCTATGACCAGTGTTATACGAGCATTGTACGAGTTTTGGTTATATTTTTTATTTGTGGTAGGGGTGTGTGTGCCCGGATTGCTTATAGCGGTCTAGGTCTCCCATGATAGTATCTAGGTCCCTATCAAAACTGTCAGCCGCTTTAAATATCAAAACCAATAACACTTTTCAACTTTTCTCGCTGTTTATAAGTTTTCTAGATGCACATTTATATTAGACACTATATAGTACTTGCAATGTTTTTGAATAATTAGGGGAACTTGCTTTCCTTCCTCTCTCAGTTATTTTCCTCTGCTTTCACTCTCCGAACTGTTTCCTTTACTCTTGTAATAATTAGCTATTCGATCTATCACCCGCTTTCTTTCAATTCCACAACACACAACTTATTTATTCTGTGTGAATGTTAAAAGTCACTGAAATGAACTTCGTCCGCCACCAATCGACGCTCTTATAGTTTACATAATCATAGATCGACTTTCGTGTTTGGAATCGAATCTGTAAATAAATATAATTCACATTTTACCGGTTAGTTTATTAAAGGTCAGGGAGAACAATGCCCCATAAATATCCTGCCATCAACCAAGTCCACCACAATCAGCAAGTTACTTATCAACGGCATTCCGGAAAACATTTATACTACCAGACATAATAACATACATTCAAGCAGGAAATTACATTCATTAATGACAAGCAGTGAAAATATATTCTTCCTCAAGCCCGACTGGCTAGAAGGTTTCGCAAAACAGTGTTTTTAATACTTAGATAACATCACCACAAATTGTTCAAAGCGAAGTGATTTTAACTTCGTTGTACAGGAAATACCTAAAAATTAGTGAATGCACCAATTTAGTGTTTAGTCTACAGATGAAGACGTGATGACACATGTGTTATGTTAATATGTTTTTGATAGAGATGGTTTCTCATGAGAAGCGATGATTTATTAATAGTATTCTTTCACGGTATAGACTGCGTGTGGATGTGAGCATTAAAACACTGAGCTACTATGATTCACTCTCATTAGACCCATTAACGCAAAATAAACATTTATTAAAAAATGATATAGTATAGTTCTGGATTTTGACGGTGGGTACTTGTAGATTAGGTTCATAAGGACGTTTTCCCATAAACGTGAGATGCCTTGAGACTCCCCCACAAAATCCTTCAGGAAGAAGTAACACAGGAAGCCAATACATATAATTATTAATACTACCTGGTGGGATAGATGATGTTGGTACCCAAAGATGATATTGGTTCCCCCTCTACCACTCCTAATAACATCCTTCATACACCACCGGTGACATAGAACATTGGATACATTAACATAAACATTTTTTTAAATATGGGTACCGGTATGTTTGGGTATCCTGGCTTACATTGTGATATCTGTTAACATCAAAGAGCACTGAAAAAATCCAATAATGTTACTCTGATATTCATTATAGTATCCGTAGAGCACTATCAAATTAGAAAGCATCAAATATTCACTCAACACGTGTTTTTTTACAAGTACAATGTTGGTTCCACCGTGTAAATGGATACCAAGCTTGTAATATTGAAAACATAGGTTTGAGTAGTGTTATCGTAGCTGTATGGCAATTTGAATGTATGTACAATGGAAATGTATTTGACTGTGTAGCATATTGCTATTGAACTGTAAGGAGTTTTAGCATCTTATAAGTTAACTGAAATTACCGAACTGCAAATAATACAAATGGTGTAAATGATACGCCAATGTTAGTGTCCATTTACAGTATATTGTGATTCTGTACTAAGAAATTAATAATTATGTTAGATTGCAACTTGTATTGGTATTCTTCTTATGTACATTGACTGTAATAGTGCACAGACTCTGTAAGACTTGCATGAAGTGTGCGTGATACTATGGGCGATATTAGGAGTTCCACGTGTAAGACGGGACACCATATTGTGTTCATTTGCATTATGGAGCCAAAGATTTTATATCATACTTCTTTCTTCATCTGCAAATTAATGTTAGTTTTGGAAAGAAATGAACACTGAAAAGATTCTTCTTGGCAAATCCTTCCTTCAAAAACCAGACAAAAGACCACCTTTACTTGTATTTACTGCATTATAAAGGTAAAGACTAAGACAAATGTGAAATGAATAGGCTATATGCATTGTCGGAGCTGTAACACAAAGTACAGTGGCGGAGCCTTGGAAAATATTCACAAAATAAGAAAGGCGGAAGGGTATGCCGGTAAAGCTCCCATTCCGCCCTCCTCCAGGACGGAATTGACGCCCCCCGTTCCTATTTGGAAATCCTGCGCTACTGTAGAAAGTACGGGTAAGGTCGTGGAGTGAGGTCACATGATGTAAGATGCAGACAACAAACTCCGTCAACTCAACGTAGCCCCCACATATTGGATGTTCTTAGTCGTATCGTGAAGAATTGAATGAATTGTGATTGAATGGCAGTACAGAAATTCTTTCTTGCCGGTTTACTGCTAAAAAGAAGGCTGATCGTCCATATTCATGTCATTTCGTTATGATTTGAACATATTTCATACATAAGTCGCATAACAAATTTCTGACGACATCCCTATGCTACCTATACATACACTTTGCGCCATATTAAATCAACTCCAATTAGCCACATTGACGTCCTAACGCGGACCTAGGCCAACAGGGCTGAACACCTACGGTATCAGTATGCCTATACTGACAAAACCATATAATCATACGCGTAACCACTATCGAGGTTGAGTTAGTGTCTTTATATATATATTTATTTTATGGAGAGACTTCATATGATGAACTATTTATGTAGCACGACTCACCTACATCATGTCATCTTCATCGGCGCATTCTTGCAGAAGTTCTACATTGTGCACATGATTTAATCTCCCAAGTTTCGTTGTATCTCCCAGGTGTTTGTATGAATTTGTTTGGTTTGCTCAATAGTTGATGTCTCTGTTAATACAAAGAGTAGTCCTAAATTGTTTTCCTATATACTTATAACAGGCTACAGGAACACTCACTATCAGGTATCAACACTTTGTGGCTGGAGCTGTCTATTCCTGTATATGTGAGTTCAACGGTTGATGTGTTTAAATTTCACCTATCACGTCAAGGGACATTTAGCACATATCTTGCAGGAATCCTGGCTACTTCTGCGCCATCCCCGAGATCTACGAATTAGTGAATGTGACTTCAAAGTCGGCTTAATTGTTTATATGGTGGCCAATGGGACAGGTTGCTCGTTCATGCTTTTACAGTGGTCGTCGCGTACTTTGGCAATAAAAACGGAGATAATACGTGATGGGTGCTTACAGTCTAGTGTGTTTTCTGTCAAAAGCGTCAGCGCGACCATCCCTATAATTGTGTGACTTTCACCCAACTAATAATCTTCCATTCCGTGCTTGCGCGATCTTCGATCTCATAAAAATCTAACACAGTCGAGGCACGCAACCGTTCTACGCATGCGCTAGCCAACCGAAGTTATTGGCTCAACGATGCTAGCCAACCGAATAACTCCACCCTCCGTGTACACATCTTACGCTAAAGCTATTATAATAAATATTCATGATTTGGGGAATTCCCTATATTTTGCAATGATTCTGAAAAGTTTCTAGCTGCCCAAATGTCGCAAACATCAAAGAAAACAACCAGACATCTTGGCCCCGACCAGCGCTACCCTAAAACAATGATTTAGTTAAGTAATTGGTTCTATTTATATATTAATTGACAGCCCCTTCTTCACGTACGCCACAGATTGACTGCTTAAAGCGGACAATGACATGAAAACAAAATGGCAGACATTAAAGGCGCATTAACAACAAAATAGCGGATATTAAAGGCGGGTTAGACTATCATTACATGACACTACGTTAACATCTGCTCATAATGTAGAGAACATGTGGTTCTCTGAAATGGTAACTCATTTGTGTACCCGGCTAATTCCTATACCGGTATACCACATACCCAAGAACTCTTCAAACGTACATCGGTTTCAAATAACATAATGTCATCGTCATCAGTGCATTCATAGCGGGTAAATGTTTACCTATCAAGTATGTAATATACTGCAGGATATAAATATACCTAAGCAATTTAATGCATGTTATATGTTCTTTATATCCGGCATTCCAATAGACTACACTACATCGTAAATTACAATCTTGATTTCACGTTTATTAGACCTGTCTGGGTCGACATAGAACTCTTGTTTAAGGCAGTGAGATTTCCATACACTCAATGACGAATGAACAATATTATAGATATTCGTTAAAGGAGGGTTTGGAGTTTATTCTTTAAATAATTACGCTTTCGCAAGCCTTTCATACTAGAGGCCTATATAACATATCGTGTAGAAGGAAAGGAAAGTGTATTTAGTAGGTTGATGCATACTTTATATAATTGTCTGCTGGAAAAAGGTGTCAATCATTTTTCTTATTCCATTTTCTCGAAAATGTGTGTTTCTAACGATATGATATACAGGGGGTAGTAGCTTTCTATAATAAACTATGGATTGAATTAAATACATGTCTAATTAAAGATAAGATTAAATTATAACCGCTCAAACTCTGAACCTTGTTTTAAGTGTATTTTATATTTTATCAAATACAAGACCATCTGTTTTTATATCATTGCTAAGGTTAATCCATTCATATTTTGAAGTAACCATCTAGCTAACCATTTAAGTTTACTATAATATTCAGAAAATGTATTTAAAATAATGTTTTGGGAATGTATCATTATCGTCTTTGCAGGTATAATACCAAATAACTCGTTACAGACCTGTATATACTACACATTACTATAGGCATATTGGTCATACAGCCAGACATCGGATTGCAGAGGAAGGGGAGAAGGGAGGGGTGGGAGGGGTGAATATCACGCAAAAGTTTGGGTTTTACCGCTGCATTTGCGTTATATGAATATGCCTATGGGAAGGGGACACTTTTCACGTACCCCAACTACCCCGCGTTAGTATACTAATGTTACAGGTAGCCGGCCCACGTCACCACTCAAGAGTATACACAGAGTTGTTACTTTATGATAAGAATATTATAGTAAACCTAACTACTTCAATACTTTTACCGTGGCACCCAGAAGTGTAAAGAGGCATTTTGAAATAATCTTGAAATCGATAAGTGTAGCTTTGGTTGTGGGAGAGGGTAAGCTTGAAAGACGCCAAAATAATGAGGTAACATTTTTGGCTATTTAACTGCCATAACGAGGGGTACTATAGGATAACATTATACATAACTAAATCATGTTCTCACTATACCCTTGGGCCTCTTTAAAAAGCATGATTGAAGCCAACGTAATAGTTCACGGTGACATGCAGTGCATTGTACATGAGCATAACTGATCAATGGTTATTTGATCTGACACTTAACTATGGTCATACGATACTTTATGATTTCCTGCAGCATACATTACATCTTTCAAAACGTTAGTCTAGTATCAAACGATGCAACATGGTTCAACGCATGTTTTTGTTTTTTGGGTTACTAATTACACGTATACGGTATAATAAAATAATCCTCGAACGAGAAAGTGTTTATTTAGTAAATGAGATTGTATTGCATATACTCGAAACACGACAACAACTCGTATGTCACATATCCACGTACGTCCATGTACGTCGAAGTAGAGCTTTGATTTATTAATTTATTAATATCCAGTAATTTCTTACTTGCAATGAATTTTATATCTCGAATAAAAGAATGAAATATGTAACCATTTTATTCAAGTCTATGTGTAATTATAATCCAACCATTAGACCTCGGATTTAACGTATAATATAGGGTACTTGAAAATCTGCGATCCTCCAGTGATTGACAACGTCCTTGGTCTTCATGTGCTTGCGGGGAGGCTTTATAATATATATTACTTTATATTAATTCGGTGATAAAAGACTTCTGAAGTGTTTATTGCCTCGTAATATATTCCGTATATCCGTATGTTTCATATATTCCGTATATCAAACTCGTTGATGACACGTGCTGATTGAATGTCATTACTGACAGTCCGTCAATACTCACGCAATAGGCATATGCTGAGAACTTTCACTACGGAAATCCACTATGCTTTCCTCAGAATGATTCTATACACCTGTATCCACGTTTTCATCTCTACGGATAATGACGCACAATCGTTCGCGTACATACGAGTATAATCCTTTTCGCATGGAAAAGGGGTAAATTGTTCATAAAATAAGCATACCTTTTCAGTAAATTGTTCATAAAATAAGCATACCTTTTCACAGACGCAGTTGTGTAATCATCTGTTCTACGATGACATCGCGTGTTTAGCCTATAATTTATGTTTCACCAAATGTCAGTGGACTACTAAAACTATACCCGCAGTTGTATATCGGTAATACTCCATGCTTCCTTGGTACAAAAGTATTTTTTACAAACAGAAACAACCTGCCCATGAAACAAAAACGAGCTTCATGCGAGCTCTAATGGACAATTAATTGACCCGCATCTCAACCTAGTCTTATTACACCGGGTTTTAAGGCCGCAGAATGATGGTAATCGTAGCCAATAGTCGAGAAGGTACTAATTGCGCCAACCAGTTCTTTGTGTAAGTGCCGTACTATTATTTTATATCACACCGATTCAATAGTCTAAGAGAGGAAGCACACGTACACTGGCTTGACGCTACAATAGAAGGTATGCAATTTTAGCATGTGCTAAACCGTGGTCCCCAAGCGCAGAAATCATTGTACCCAAATGCGTACTAGATCTCTTTTCCTGCTAGAAATATGCCACTTGTTAAAATAATTAATTTCAAATCATTAGCAGTATACCTTACTTTTAAATCGAGATTAAAGCATGTCCACTAATCCAGCTGAGCAATAACATTTGAGGGCGTTGGCGTATATTTGCTGTTTTTTCCGTGTTTTTTATGACGTGACCTTTATGTCCCCCAGAAACTTATCTTAATTGTCTTATTTTATATCCTATATTTTGGAGGTGGGGCATCGTTTACACGGTAATTGTACATACATGGTCGTTTGGAGAGGGATACCAGCTTGCCAGTCTGGATAACTCACGTAAAGTTTTGTCGCACTTTTTCATAGTCATACATTGACATTGAGCTTATATGCCTACACGTTTTATATCATAAGTCGGTCAATCTACAAACAGTCATCTACGGCACACTTTTATTTAGCACCGCTCTAGTTGATGTTTTATAAGTAGGCTAAATAAAAGTAGACGAATGTCAACCAAATCTGATTAAATACCAACGAAATGCACGTGCATGTATAGTTGCTTATGTTATTTAAATGGTATATGGTTACACCTTAGTGCTAAACATTCATCTTTTAAAAAGGCGGCCCCGTCGAAGTGACTAGATTCAACTAATATAATTCTAAAGGAGTGAAAAAAGAGGCTACATCAAGGAATCATGGTGTCTCAAAGAAAGACAAAGGTCTCAGCGAGTCTTAATAGATATGTCATGGAAGGCGAAATCTTTGAAAATCTCGATTGTTTCTGGCCGAAAATGTTAATGAAAAACCAAAAAACATACGGATACACCGATTAGCCATCCTACCAGCTGTCATGAAAGAATATATGTCGGAGGAGATATTTCAAAGACTGAGCAAATAACTGGGTACAGTTAATATATGACGTAATTGTGACAACCACAACATTTATAATAATATAAGTACCAATTTGATTTATACAGGCATTAACTATACACAATGTAATGTGTGAGTAACATGCGCAACAACAACATATGGCCGCTTTCCGTTTTCATTATGAATTATAAACTAGCCAAAAGTATTTCCATTCGAAATAAACAACGCTATACAAAGACCTTCAAATTTGATTCAAGATTCAAGATTAATACAAAGATGGAAGCCTTATATTGCTAAACTGTTTAAATTATTAACAACTGTAATTATCTTTCCATTCATCGTGTTTGAGTAGTTTAGACGTTGACTGTCTAAAAACAACTGTAATTATCTCTCCCTTCATCGTGTTTGAGTGACTCTAGACGTTGACTGTCTAAAGTCGATTAAAGCTACTTTTGATCTTATTTCACTCTATTATTGATAAGTTATGATAACACCATAAGTTCACGTGAATGCGTTGATGTTTTCACTGTTAAAGAGTCAGGTGACCGAACTAAACTATGATATTTAATTTATGCCACTCAGGTTCGGTATTATAAATATAAAAAAATATAAAGTTAATAAATTAAATGATCAAGAATTATTCAGCAATCATTAATCATCATTTATTAATCAATATTATTTACTATTCATTCAATATACTAAAATACAACTGAAATATAAGAATTTGAAGTGAAATCCATGTATTGTTTTTATTATTTAATTACGAAACATAACCTTGTTTACTTATATGAAAATCTTCTGATGCTAATCAATAAACGTTATGCCTATGCTTCAATAAACATGGAATGCCAAGGATGTGACGCTTATCCTAACCAACGAAACTAACAGTATTTTAACTGCCATAGGGCCTTGTGTTTATTTAAGATTGCTTGGCTGTTTGTAGGGTTGTCATCGGAGTCATTTATTAAAACGATAAGAATTGATTTTGAAGGATTGAAGTTAGGGCACTCGGACTTCTGCTGATCAAGGGTGCGACTTTATCATTGGACAAATTATAGCACTTTAAACATCCAATTGCTAAGTAACACTACATTATACTGTTCCAATGGTATAGGCTAACGTATATATATATACAGTTGGTATAAATGATATGAGTAACATTCATTGGAATCATATATAATCTAAAATACATATTGTGCGTTATGGTTATAAGGACTCACCCAATAAGTGGGTCTAGCACCGATACAAATTAAAAGTACCTTTTGCACCAATATATGTTATTCAATCATTGACGTACCGATAATTCTAATATTTGCATGAAATTTACGAATACTGGTCATCTCCCAAAAAAAAAATTCAGTTTTTAGTTATTACCAAATAGAATAAAAGTTAAATGTGTCATGTAATTTGTAACGATATCCATGTAATGTAGCTGTATTATAATGTATTATTGGGTTAATGGTCGACTATGCTAAGTCTGCTGTTGATCTCATTCGACTGTTTGACAAGGGTGGAGCCGAAGACGAGATTAAAGAGACCAAAAACGAAACTTGAAGTAAATGTTCACTATATATTGTTGTCGAAAACTGTAAGTAGAGGTTAAGTCATATGCATTGGCTTAACACGAAATATGACACATATATCATTTGAAGCTAAACATCTTGATTTAAATTATTCTCGTCAACCAAATAAATTTATGAAATTACTGATAATGAATGGACAAACTTGGTGAGATGTTAGAACAAAATTAGAACTACATATAAGCTCTGAAGTTATAAAACCTTCAGTGTTTATGTGCTGAATCGTATAAACATCACAGTGTAATTCTATAAGCAAAAATAAATTCCTCAGGAGCATTGACTATAATGTTCGTACTTCGTTCTCTAATAAGCCCTCTTTCATCTTTTCTAGCTACGATAGTTTGTTCCATGTAAGATGTAAGAAATACACATCAATATTCTGCCTGATGTGTTGCCACGAGTGTTTCCTTTTAGTAAAACAAATATCAAATATTACTCATGGTATCGGTGCCAACACCCGGAGCGCACCAATAAATGAAAACATTGCACGCTCTCTGGCAAGCACCTGGAACATTCCAATAGTCTGCATAATTTCAAACACCAATTGATTAACGGCTAATGCATCGGTATTCTAAAACAGCAAACACGATTGGTAATAGCTTAAGGTAAATCAATTGAAAGTACAACAATTGAATTGTCACCAGCGGACAAGTTGGCTTGATATTAAATTGCCGAAAAAATCTTATTGATTTGCGGGTTCCAACTAGAACTGATCTGGCCTTTGTAAACATTGAAATGTACCAATATCTATATGTGTGCTGAAGGCATGTACAAACCGTGTCTGGATTTGATGTAAAGATATATCAGTATATCCTTTTCATGCATTTTATGTTAAAATTGGTTTTTGACATTGCATATAATATGTTGCCACTGCTACCTGAATTGCGGGTTGCTATGACCAATTGAATATCCCATATTGGTGGGGTACAGGAGCGATGTCGTGTAGGGTCGAAGCCACCGTCAAACTTCTGTCCTGGTGTATTATTTTAGATCCGATAGCTGTTCCGTACAGTAGAAAAAGTTGGGGATCAAAGGGTAGAACATTTTAACCGATGTGAGCTTTGCCGAGCGAATATCTCTATTAGACGGTATAAAACAAAGTTATGATACATCGTTAAGTTGCTGTGAATACGATAATAAAAATCTATGTGAGAAATCTAATATAATCTTACAAGTACCTTTCAACGCGAGGCTTACATGGTAAAGAATACACTTTTCAGAAACAGTCAATTGTTTTAATTGATAATTACAAATACCTGTGAGATGATGTACATCATATATGAAATTTAAATTGTGGGGGCACGTGCATTGGTATCCAGTGAGGCTTGTTGTTGTTACTATATAGATATAGTGCAGTTGGCGGGTTTTCTACCACGCGTAAGTAAGATCAGGTTTCATCTGTGGATGGTATCAAGTCTTCGAAAACATTGTTAAGAGATATTCGGTGTATGTTGTTAGCAATTAACTAAAGAATTGTCTGTTGGAGTGGAAGCATGGATGGTGTCAAGCGTCTGTGAGTCATGCATAGTTTACGAAACTGAACCAAAGAAAATGATTGGCCATTATCATTTACAAATACTAATAGAGGCTACGCCACAAGGAATGTACTGATACGACCTTGTGTAGTTGGATTGGAGTGAGAAGTGTGTATTATAGCAGACCTACGATTGTACCGTGGCGGATGCAAGGGGAGGTGATTTCAGATTTTTTTCAGATTTCAGATTTTTTTAGATTTCCGGAAATCGCATGTAATGATGTTAAAATTTAAAACCATTTTTGGAGAAGAACCTCTTGACCACCAGCCGGGGACTTCTACGCCATCTGCGCTTGAAGGTTCGGGCTTCGCCCTCGCAACGTACCCCTCCGACTAGTAAAACTCGGGATTCGCCCCTGTTGTGAGTAGCATTTGCTTAGCTGCTGCTGGCAGATATTTTCTTAATATGCAACAGAATGTACCCTTATGGACTGAGTAGTAAATGCTGAAGACTGTTTTACCGAAACTCTCAAAGAATATACCATATCCAACACCCGTGTCCTGCATAATTATATATTACATAGCATACCTACAGTTAATAGCATATGGGTGATCATGCGAATACATTAGTAATCTCAGAACATTAATTAAAGCTCCAAGTAGCCAATACGCTTGATGAGAAAAATGAATTATACAAAATGCCGATGGTATAATGAAAGTTACATTTTAGTATATATGATAAATAATTGCAGCGAATTTTAGCCATTAGACAAATTCACGACTGTGTTTTACATTTTGCTAGAGCAAAATAACATTTTATGTTATCTTTTACTCCTAGCAATGAGGAAGACCTTCGTCAAGGGTATGGCACTGAATTGTAGAAAGTTTCTTTAGGTTGAAACAAGAAACTAACCTAAGGGGGAACGTGAACGATTTGATTCAAGGATGTATCAGGTTTTGCATGAATTTCCATACGTCCCTGCATATAATCACATATAATCAAGCATTTTGGCGCGATTTAACCGCCCTTGTACTGCTCTAGTACCGTATAGTTAAATGACATTAATGTTTCAATGTCTATAAGGTCACTATAAAATATCGGTATGCGTATAGTAACTACATACACGCGTGGTCTAATCTACAAGGACTGTTCGTCGAAGTATTTTATAGGATATATTGACCTTATTCAATTGCATGTGTTTAGTTTACATACATCAGGTACGTTTTAATGATAACAAGAATCAGTGTTATTTAGTAGATTTGTATAGTGTGATAAATGTTTAGATGCCTAATAATATGACGTCGATCGGTGATGCAACGCTCATAAGTGTCTTTGATAATGTTTATGACGTAGATCGGTGATGCAACGCTCATGTGTCTTTGGTAATGTTTATGACGTAAATCGGCGATGCAACGCTCATGTGCTTTGGTATAATGTTTATGACGTAGATCGGTGATGCAACGCTCATGTGTCTTTGGTAATGTTTATGACGTAAATCGGTGATGCAACGCTCATGTGGTTTGGTAATGTTTATGACGTAGATCGGTGATGCAACGCTCATGTGTATTTTGTAATATTTATGACGTAGATCGGTGATGCAACGGTCATGTGTCTCTGTTAATGTTTATGACGTAGATCGGTGATGCAACGTTCATGTGTATTTGGTAATATTTATGACGTAGATCGGTGATGCAACGCTCATGTGTCTTTGGTAATATTTATGTCGTAGATCTGTAATACAGCGCCAACCCAGCCTCATACATTTTGTACATTGTGTACTACACACAATTTAAGGTGGGTCTACTTGAGCCGTGTGACGTAAATTACGTCGCTTTGCTACACCCTATCAGGAGCGTTGCTGCACATTTTACGCACAGTATAATGAACTCAAAATAAAAACAAGGTTGGCGGGCCGTCTGCAGACGTGTCATCTAGTTTAGGTTTCTACGGTATAAACATATGGTGCCTCAATCATCCAAACTCAATCGAACAATCTAAGATTTAACAGATGACTGCTATATCGTTATACATGCTTACAAGGGAGGACACGAGTCCACAAACTTAAGACGCAAGATATAAGCTCATTGAATTTATGGTGCCCAGCTAATAGCCAGTAAATGTTATGTGAATTTCAGTATTGCTGTAACTGAGGGACCGTCAACGGGTTAAATAGGAATAGATTCGCATTAGTGCCCGGGTTCATGGAGATATATAGTTGGCTCGAAATGAATGGCAATTAAATTAAATACTCTAAGGTTTGTCACATTAGCATTCTTTGAACCACCTCCGAAAATGCACTAATATGCTGTACATAACATGTTGGCGTTCCATATGGACTATTTTGGAGTTTTTTTACTTTTGCCGATAATCGAATCTGTTGCCCAACTAATTTATTTTGCCACGCTTCGCGTGCTATAGTGCTGACATTCTACTTACACTCGTTCATAGGCCAATGTATTTTTTCAGGAGTTTTTTTTTTCTACTATATTGTACAGCGTATGCAAACCATTAATTCCAGTGGCGTGTACAGGTTTTGTTAATAGGGGGCGCAATTGTTATTTCTGAATGCCGTCCGGGGGAGGGGAGAAAATTTGCAATTGATGCAAAATTATGTTATTATTTGCATGTCTTAGTACATTCATTTGAACAGAAATAATTTAATAATAGGTGTATTTTAAATTTTTGGTTCCATAGTTAGTAGATGTGCCCTATTGTTTTTGGTAATAACTCCCAGTGACAAGATCCGACACGATTGCTATTTTGGGACAAGTTATGAATGGGCTAGGGGAACATTTTGAAATATAACGGTCATG
>JAODAF010092990.1:0-10907 GCA_027574765.1 Molpadia intermedia | reverse complement strand
TTTCCACATAAATTGCTATAACTTGGCCTAGAAAAGAGACATTTTTGGTGATTTTTTGAAAAACGTACCACATTGAATCCCAAAAAACGCAAATTGCGCCGCAAAAAACACAATCGCGCATTTGTGCGGTGCCTACTCTAAGGTCAGTGGACACAGAGATGGGATAACACAGACCGGATTCATCTTAATTAGATGGGACAGGATTCTGTACAACATACAATCCAGTTGATATTTTAACAAATATGGTCAAGTTTGAAATATTTTCTTACCATAGACTTTTTCTGAAGGCCTGCTAACTGCTTGGCAATAAGAGTTTGTAGAGGTATGACAACAAAAAACAGGGAGAACCCAATAAGGGCCGATGGGCCAAGCTGGGTGTACAAGATAGCTAAATAGCCCAGAAGCTGAAGGGAAAAACAGAATTAAAATAGCCGGAATATAGTATGCGGTCAATAGTAGCATGGAGTCTCCTATTTTAGTGCAGCTAAGGAATACATTTCACATTTCACCTACCAAAGGCATTCTATGGCAGTTTCTAATATTACGTTACAAAAGTAACCGGACTACTTTACAAGCGTGTCTGGTTATGGAAGGTCCTCTACTTTCATGCAGTGTAATTTGATTTCTTCAAAAATCCAAAAAGGGGCATTCAATGAAGTCAATGCACTATATATATAAACATGGCATTCTTTTCAAACTAGCCGATGGCTAGAAGCACTTGAAGATGAACCAAACAACTCAAACATTGAGATCCAATATGGAAAGCTCTAGCGGAATCACAAAATAGTAAAACATAGGCCTAGCCTACTCATTAAATAGTAAACATAGGCCTAGCCTACTCATTAAATAGTAAAACATAGGCCTAGCCTACTCATTAAATAGTAAAACATAGGCCTAGCCTACTCATTAAAGCTGGTTATGTTGTGTTTAAGGCTGAATATATCCACCTTGGGTTTTCATCTTTTTTTAAAGAAATTGATTGCAGAACAATATAGTAATAACAATTCACCTCTGCTAGATGTACATGGAAAGTACAATGTTCTGTACAATGCCGAAAATAGGGAAACATAGTATGTAGGGTTGAGATGTTGGGGGACTGTTTATTGATAAATGAAGACCTATAAAGGCTCTGTCCTATTGGGTTATTTAATAGTTTAATAATAATTACAAAATAAAGCTCAGAATCCAGCCAAGGATGTTAAAATGTGCTTTACTTTATAAAAAACAAGGACAAAACAGTACGAAACATCACATAAAAAGAAACGTTTTGATACCAGGTTTGAACTGTTCAAGTTAATCTAGTGAACTGAGTTAATAAAATATATACCGATCTGTTACAATCCTCTTATGATTAGCAAATTTGTAAAGGAAAACTGTGAAATTATCACTATTGTTAGATAGGTTACATTAGCCTAACCATCATTAGGATAGCTAATTTGTGTGGTACCATAAACCATGGATTATCTTGTCGCACGTACAAATCAAATCCAACCCGACAGTTGAATTGTAATATTTACAGTTCTGTAAACTACTTTACCTTAACATTATGTAGCCAAAAGACAAAAGTAAATTCACAAATAAAATCAGAAAATGAGAGGCTATTTTCCTTGAGAAGACTAATACTTGTTCTTGGAGAAAATCATTTTATGTAGTTCAGAATGGCAAACTTAACACAGAAAACCTGAGAAGTTTCTATCTATACATATACCTTTAGGGGAAGAAATTGTAGTTTGGGGTTTATCTAGCATACTAACCTGGTATGGTAATGACCACGTTGAGTGGACATATTGGAATGACATCAGAATATTCATAGCATCAACTGACATGTGATTGGTGATCTGTCCGGTTGTCATGGCACCACCACTGATGGTATAGGTTGAGATCCGTAGAGATTTATCATAGACTGCTGCCTGTAAAGTGAATGTCAAGTTTGATAAATATGATAAGACTATTGTGTTTGTTATCAGAATATATCTGTACTAACAAAAATGTTGAGGAAACATAAATGTTGTATTGTAAATAAGATAAATAAGATTTACAAGATAGAGAGCAATGACAGAGCATAAACACTGAAGCACTTAGGATGATTTATGACCTATAATCAGATGACTAGGCTGAAGGTCACAGGACGGTTACCTAAATTAATACTTCGGTCTCTATTGACCCAGATGGATATAGTGAGGTACAAGTAATAACCAGAGAAATTAAAAAATATATCAAGCCCAAATATTTGAATTTTTTCAGTATATGAGATATACAGTGAGCTTCACTTTCACTCTGGTGCCCCCTTTTTCAGTTAGCTTGAACAGCTGGAACCATAGACTCAGTGATTGTGACCTATGCCTTGTGTTATATTTTCATGACTTAAAATGATCAGTGTCTTGTCACTTTAGTAATTTAAGGGACAAATTGACTTACTTGATTTACAAATAGTTATTACACAAGCTGATTTTCCACTGGCTACACTATTCAGAACCAGCAAGCTGTGTGCGGCTTTCAGGGCTTCTTTATGAGATAATAATATCAAAACAGGAAAAAACAATACCACTCTTTTTTCATGTATGTTGATGATAATATATTAAATTTTAAATATAGTGATAGCAAAGGGAACATGTATTGAATAAGAATTTCAAAATAATTGACGGAAGATTCTTAAACAATTTGGTATTATCCCTCATTTTGCTATATGGTCATATTTTAAGGCATTTAATACATAATTTACACATTACATACATAATGGTACTAAATTCTTAAATTAGGCTATTTTAATGTTTAAGTTGAGAATTGAGATAAGCCTTTGAGTAAACGATTACTTTTGAAATATTAATCATTAAATTTCCTGAAACAAGCAGTTCCAAGGGCACAAACCTAGATTGATGGTTGCCCGGAAACGGTCGGGCATGGCATCCGTCGATCATGTGATAGCAACAATAGGAATTCCCTGTCAGGTTCACATGAGAGAAATTTTGTCAGATCAATACCACATCTGCCAGTTCAACACTCCATCATTCAAGGCAGCAGATGATCTAATGTGATATCTGTCCAAAATCATGACTTACCTGTATTGCTGCTTTGACATGTCCTGACTCAGTGATGACCAGGTGGTAATGCATCTGGAGGCATAGTAGTCTTGTATACGAACATAGGAAGAGTAACAATACGAGGATTGCACCATTGTGAATGAAGTCATGCGCAGAAATGTACTTAACATCCTGAAATTAAAAATATTGAAAACATTCAATTACACAAATAGCAAAGACTAAATATGATATCATGCTTATAAACAAGAACTATGCAAATTCAACCAGAAATCCAAGAAGTATTTTGATTCTCTTTAAAATGGCCAAATTACGGTATGCATGGTACAGTGATATTAAAAGCGAGGAATTAATTATAATTGTGTATAGCACTGCTCAGCTGTTACAGTATTTGCTACCTCTGTTGAGCTTCAATGACCTTTGATCTCTATTAAAATCTACTGTATTCTACAACTCACTCCTGGAGTCAAACCAAGTATAAATTGTATGAGGTAGGCATTGTTGAGTAATAGCCTTTAGTGACTTTACTGAACTTCTAAAGTGAGATTAATTGATTCAACTACAAACCACTAGTATGACAAACATTGTCAGTCAATAGCACCACATATTTCTAAAGCTCTCCAAGCTTAGTAATGCAACACAGATTCTTTTCTTCTTTATTAATATTTGTTTGTTCTTGACTGTTTATTATTGACTTTGCCTTGAAGTTCATAAAACCTAAACACACATTGACTAAAAACCACACATGTGACATGTGTCAATTAATCCAGAGACAACTTTCAAAAAGCTCTTTCTGAAGCTCTGCAAGCTATAAATACATCACACATTCTTCTTTACAATATCAAGTAAATTAATTTTATGATTGTTCCTGATTCATTTCTTGATTGCTGCATTTACTGAAGTACTTTTTAATTAACTGGTTCAACTGGAAAACTAGAAAGACAAACATTTGTCAGTCTATCCATGCAGATACCCGGAAATATTAAGACAACACAAATACAATAACCTTCTGAAGGTAAGAAAAATATATCCCTTTCAATGAATTGCCATTATCAGGGACTGTATTAAAATTGTTTATACTACCAATCACCAAAGTCCATCATGATCAGTCCAGGATGCTTATACTTGATGTCACATCAAAGTTCAATTACTCTAATTTTATAGTATTAGCTGTACAAATAGAATCAGTTGAATATGGATTGGTAAAAACACACAGAATTGAAAGCTTACAGTTCCGAGTAATAACTTTGACTGTTGTAAAACTGCTGTGATATATGGGTAATTTTAATGCAACCAGCCTGGCCAAAAAATGGTTCAAACAAAAACACCAAAATTAACTTTAGTTCTGACTTCTGATGCCCAGAGGTATGAAGATATTTGAAACATAACACTGCAAAGTTATCAATGTTTTTACATTAAGCCATGCATCCCCACAAATTAATATTCAAGAACAAAATTACAATAAGGCTTATCAAGACATCATAGAACACCTGTCGAGTATATAAAGTTAATCCAAGTTGTTATTAGGTACTGAATTGTGTTTAAATTTTTTTGGGTAAATGCATTTGCCCCACCCTGTAACATACTTGGCAGACATCTTAGAAGAAACACAAAGCAGATCTCTGTTTAAGTTAACAATCCGGAAGAGGCTTTATTCCGAACTTTAACAAAACAAGTAACAGATATGAAATGCCAATATGGACAAATATATTACATGCCATTCCCGTACAAAAAAATATAATTGTCATCCTGGTGGTAATTATGATACGTCCTTACAATTTACAAATTCACTACTTGAGGGAAAGGTTTCATGGATTCTGAAACAGGTTTGCCCATATTTCCTGACATTCCTACTGCAAAGTTAGAAGTTTTATTCCTTGGGTGGGAAATAGGAGTACTGATAGCTATCCTGAAATAAATAACTGTGTTTATGATGTATCCGATCTAATCTATGCTTTGCACCAGACTGACAAGGTGATACCTTGTTGTTGGTAAAAATTTCATTCCAATGCAACTTCAATTTGCCTAGCCAGTTTCTACCTAGGAGTGCTGGCTTTTCTGCATGACTTACAACAATAATTGGAAAGGTTAACTTTTGACCCACATATTCAATTTGACACTGTAACTCTCCACACACATAAGAGGTTCCCCGGTATACGTACACAACTTAACTTCTGAATTTTGAAGAGGAATGTGACTAAAATCTCTTTCATAGTACCTGGGCTTACACATAATTGTAATATATATAACATTTTAAGAGAGGCAGTGCATAAATATCTTCACCCAAACATATTGGTACTTAATTTAAATATTATAATCAGGATCAACTGCTAATCCCGTAATAGTCTAGATTTATTGTAAATCCCATTGACAGTATTCTATCTAAACTTGTCCTCATCCAAAGTGAAACATGTTTACCAAGTCTAGGTTCAAGTGCAAACTAAACTGCATGGCAATTTACTAAAGACTTTGTATTTGAACTTTATAATAACAGTCGCTTTCAATTTTGTAAGAAATCTGAAGTGTAGTGTTACAAGGTACTTATAACAAGGTACTCCATAAAGAGTAAACTAAATATAAAGCAGCATAGAATTTTTTTTTGTTGAAAAACTGAAACACGAAAAACGCAGATCTCAAAGATATTAGCCATGATAAAATTAGAGAATATTTTTGCTTCTGTTTTCCAATGAAATGTAACTTTTTGTCAATACTCATTCAGTCTTGTACCAACCAAAGTACTAGTAATAACCCATGGGTTGGCTGAACCATTTTTGAAATATGCTATGCTATCATTTAAGATCACTGGCTTTGCATCACCAATATATGCTTTAAGCTGCTTGTCTATCTCTACAGTTAATATATTTACCTAAATGGTATTGTTGAGGAGTTTATGATATATGATTTGGCAAGAACCCACATGCTGACTAGACACTGCTCAATGTATCTTGATACATTGTATACATTACATTTCTTTTGTCATCAATCGATTGTCACTCACCATGATGTCCTGGCATCATTTCATGTATGTCTAGTCTAGAAGTGGTGTCTGAGTTTACTACTCATGCATTTGCACTACACTGATCTAAAAGCATGTTCATATAGTTGAGGGTTAAGATTAACAAATAATTTAAGACAAGTCTCCCTGTATATAATTTGGGTCTTTCATGTAACACCCAGACAATGTGTAATATTAAAACAGTTGCCATACTTGAAAGCATGTAACAACTTGACTCATAAGATATATACAGACATGCATATAGCAATATAGGGTTCATGAGTGTATCAGGAGAGCTGTGCATTGATTCAATCAATGTTATGATCATAAAGTAAGTCTCTTTAATATATTAAGGGTCTTTATTAAATCCAGTTTTCTGCCAAAATACACATCAAACACTGTAAAGTGCTGTAAAAGCCCAGCAGAACAACCAACCCCATAAGCACATCGATTCTGTACAGTTACACTGAGTGGCAATGATCATGTACTAAACATATGACTTGAACGTTCTGGCTTCTGCATCGGTGACAACCAGGTACATGATACACGGATCGGTAAAATGACTATTTAATGTTTACAAATTAAAAAGTTACTATCTATTATATACATACTGCATGTACATTAGGCCTACGTACAGAGCATACAGTAGCATGAAGGCCTGAAAATTTGAACACTTACGGGTTGAATGTGTCTAATGCCATGAAATTCACAGCATATTTTAAGAAATTGCCAGAAATTTATATGCAGAAATTTCATTGACTTCGGTTGTATTTTGTGTTAAATGTGGCTTTTATAAAAGATCATTGTTAATCAGTGATCTTGTAGTGGAGTGGAATTTTGTCTTGTTTGGCATTCCATACTGTATGGCCCACACCTGTTTATTTGGAGTACCTGCTGTGCTGGTTCACTAGATTCAACACAGTTTGGGCTGTGTGGGTATCCCAAGCTCAGATTCAGGGGCCACATTGTTTCCTTTGTTTAGTTGAGTATATGTGTTAGTCTGGGTCTGTGTTTCAACATGGCTGCTGATGGTATTACAGCCCAACTCCGGATTTTTTATTTGACAAATATTATATTGTTTCCAAAGTATGAATGGAACATGTGACTCTTTATAATGATGTCCTCGTATTTTACTGAATCTCTGGTAACGATGTGATGATGTATTTCTGACATAACATTTGTCTACAAAGCTGGTTCATCTACAGATGGTGGTCTGGTTGCTTGGAGATGTCGCTGGTACCATCTACGACTGTGGTAAGATACCAACCTAATCGGTGATGTTGATGTAAAATAATTTTAAATTAGGCCAAATCATTCAAAAATTAATAATTTTGGCAATGGATATGCAGCAAATTACCTCTTATTTAATTCTGAAGCCAAATCCACTTGTTTGTTCGAATTAATTATGTTCTGAATCAGTTGTGGTCGACATAAATGCTTTAGTAGGGTGTTCGAATTTCCATGCCTGTTCGAAATTCCAGGGACACACGGTACTTTTTCCCTTTAACTCCTTTTTCATTATAATATTGAAATTTCTATAGACAAACATACATACCGTATCTGTAAGTTCACTTTTGGAATACTGAAGAAGTGTTGCATATGAGATTATGCCAGATAAAATAAACGGGTTGATAAAACCGGCAGTATCTGCAATCAATTTAATGATACCAGCAACGCCCAACCGTTTGCCGTAAGTCCTTAAGTAGGCTTTGTACAAATTCAGCTCTTTGCCAGTCTCTTGGGCTTTGTTCTGTGGAAGAAAATGATTGTTTTCATATATTTAGTGAATTACTAAACTAAGTGCTTGATATCAAACTAGTTTAAGATTTTGTATGAATTACAAACTTCACCATAGAGTGGACAATCGGAGAAGTTAAAATAACAATATTTAACTCATTTTCAGAATGATTTTATGCTTAATGGCAAATTACACAGGCAACAATTATAGGCAATATCACCTGCAGCCCTATGCATCATAATAAATATGAAACCAGTATAGTGCAGAATCTGATCTTTGGCATAATGTCACCAGCTTAATGATTAATCGTGCAACAGACAGTGGGTATTAAACATGAAACCATTTTAATTGATATAGAACTATATTAAACATAAAACAGATATCCCCATGTATGGAAATCACACCTTACCAATTTAGTATAATTGTTTGAACCAATAATCTTTTATAGATTTAACAGTGAAAGAGATGATGGTGCAAATATTATCAAACACTATGGGAAGATGATAATTAGCTATTAAATTAAATTGTTTGTACATACATGAAGCCAAACTCTACTCTATCAAACATGGTCAACCTTTTGTTGACATTAAGGATTCAACTTTGACACAAGAATAAACCTCACAGCCACTCTGGGGAATTAACCAATTATCTTCAATGGTCAGTTTATTGCCTTTTTGTCTTGTGTAAACACAGTGTTTTATGGGTCAACTATTCAATGTTACAGTGTGTTGAACTGTTAATTAACAGGTGTGTGTAAACCTCAATGGGGTATTAAAAGGAAGTCTGGTTGGGAGAAGTGTTACTGCACTTCTTGTCAGAAAAGTGAGGTGTCGGGTAAGAGTCCTGTAGAGAGCAAATTTGCATAATGTAGCTAACATTAAGAACGAGGCTAGCCTAACATTAGCATTCCTTTTGTGTGTCTTATGCTGGCCTTGTGTAAAAGCAGTCTTATGTTGCACTCTTTGAGCTCTAGAGTTGTGTTCCCTATTTTATATTCGCTTATATTATTTCTTACATTTAGTCTTGACACAAATGTACATGCCGGTACAGCAATAAAGTTCACAACCACATCTTCGATATTTCATTTTCTGGATTTTCAGCCTATAGTATGCTAACCAGCGAGATTGTAACAAAACTAAGTAATTACTAATTCAATGCTGACAGCTTCTTCAAACTTGTCTCGGTTGTACTTTGTTGTGTGTACTTTGGACATAGATCCGAGGTCTTCCATTTCAAGCGCCCTCTTGTAGCCTAAGGTAAAGAGCCAATTCATCCACCAAAATATCGCCGTTGAGAGGAGATTGGTATAACCTTGGAGGAATCGCATGTCATCTTTTGTTAGATCTTTGGGGAAACCTTTAGATTCATAGCCCCAACCAAAAATCTGTTAAGAAAAATATGTTGAGGTTTATTTTTATACTTCTTGCATAGGATACAGGATGTTACACTAATGCATCATATACAACAGACTATTAGATCGCTGGACAAGGTGACTGTAAGCTTTAAGATATGTGTCGTAGTGTATATTATACAATGATGCACAAATTAACTACCCTGTATTAAAAGAACAGTTGTCACAACTACAAATTGTAGCTAATAACTATATGAACCATCCAGGAAGTGGGAATTTCACCAACAACATTTTGCTCACTTTGTAGTTGGTCCAATAATTTTTTTTATAAATATTAAGCAGGACAAAAATGTTCGCCTGTCCCTTCGACACCTGCACATGAGAGAAGATACCAATAATAAACACATAAATTGCAAAATTTAAGGTAGTGGAGTAGTAACAGAATTGTCCAGCAAGCATGTTTCTTTCTACCATTTTCTGATGGACCATTCACATACCAGATACTCATCAGTATGTCTGCCTTCAATTGATATGAACATTAAAATTATATTTTAAAATGATAGTCAAACTTGCTCTTTGAACCGAATTGTACATTCAATCTTTATATTCAGACAGGTTCATTTCACCTACCAAAGATAGTTAGTCAATATACTGTTAATATTCATGCATAGAAAGTGAAAAACCTTTGCCCTTGTCGTAATATGACCAGCTCAATAAGTGATAATAAAATCTATGAAACAATTTGAAGTGCACTTGAGGACATATATTGTTCGAGATGTATCATTTAACAAATTATTTACTGTGTCAATGAATTAAGCTAATCATGAATATTAATGAGCTTGAATTTATTGATTGCATGTGCATGTACCTATTTCTAAATAGCTTTAAAGATATAGTTAAGCAGTTACCATTTTAAATAATATTGCCTTTTATGGATTGTATGTTAAACCCTGCATGCCTATACTCATTAATATTAATTAGCAGGGCACAAAAACAATATGGCACATTTACACATCATGGGGCATCTAATTGTCAAGAATGGAGTTCACAAACATACTGCCTGCTACATTATGTACACAACCACACCATCATGATTGCAACTACTAGCTTGTAATATTTGGATACCAAAACCAACACAACCCCAATGGGCACTGTGGTTCCTTGCTTGTACAGCAAATTTGAAGATGATGACTTTCTCCCTGTGGACTAATTACTTAACACACATCACTGCATGTATCCACTATACCTACAACTATATAACAATTGAATACAATCCGAAGTACGGTTGAAGAATTACAGTAATTGGAAGATTTGATCTTTTACCCCATGACCTACATGTAATTTATTAACACTACATGTACACACTATCAACATACAACTACATATCAAGTTTGATTATAATCTGATTTACGGTTGTGGAGTTACCGCAATTTGAAGATATAGACATTTGACCTGGTGACCTAATGAATTCACACTGCATGCACCCACTATCAACCTACAACACCAAGTTTGATTATAATCCGACTTACGGTTGCAGAGTTGCGTCAATTCAAAGATTTGGACTTTTACCCCATAATCTCATTAATACGCATGATATCGACATCAAAAACAATAAGGCACATCTTCTCACTATGGCGGAGCTATACACCAAGTATGACTAAAATCCAGCTTTCCCAAGTTGAGTTAGTTTGTACCCAAACAAGTGTCACAGACACACACACACGCCAACCTGACTATGACAAAATATACCGTATAATCCCTTTTTCAGCTGGGATATTTTTAGTT